>JAPPVO010000013.1:93789458-93904260 GCA_030407325.1 Camellia japonica | reverse complement strand
AGCAAAGATTGGTAGACAAGGAGAAGGTTAAGCTTTCCTAACCCCTATCTCTCTCACTCTCTCTCTATAGTCCAAAACTAACTTGTTCGTCGGAGGGTTCACTGGGGGACTGCCCCGTTCCCCGTTGAACTTATTTGCAGGTAGCCCATTGGATCTGAGGAGCTTGGATCGGTCCAGCCCATTCACCTAGATCAACCGCTTCATCAAATGTGAAGATGGGTTTAGTGTAAATGTAAATGTGAAGATACGTATTAAATTATTTACATACGTATTAATTATAAATTTTTATAAATTATTTTTGAATAATACATACGTATTATAAAATGTGAAGATGGGTTTACTGTAAAAAATTTTAAATAAAAAATTAAAGATTTAAATAATACATACGTATTATAAATTATTATAAAAAAAATTATAATACATACGTATTATAAATTATTTGTTATTATAAAAATTGTAAAAATTATTTTTTGATTATAAATTTTTTTATCTTTACATACGTATTATAAATCAAACCATTCATAACCTAAAAATGATTTATATTTATGAAAATTATAAAATTTATATAATTGATTATTATAAATTATTATTATATATAAAAATTATATTATTTGAATGATGTTGCGTGTTGTGCGTATTGGTGTGTGTGCGCAGCGTGTGGGTTGGCTTTGTGGTGAATAGTAGAAACGCGATTAGAAATCGCGTTTTTAAAAAAAAAAAAAAATATTATATACACAGTAAAAGCGCGATTCTAAATGCGTTTTTTTCACAAAATTTTTTATGTTAAAAGCGTGATTTGTAAGAGCGAGTTCTTAATCAAAATCGCTATTTGTAATAGCGATTTTACTGTTCATCTAATTTTGCGCTCCTAACAGTAAAAGCGCGAATGGGAATGACGCTTTAACTTAGTTTTGGAATTCCGTCAAAAGTTGGCCTAATTTGGGAATTATAATGCAAAAAAGGCTTATTTTGGGAAAAGCCCCGCCAAAGAGGTCATGTATTTTGATTTTTTTTTTTTTAATTTATTTATTTATTTTATTTTATTTTTTGTGTTTGGCGCTCAAAATTTTTATTTTGGCACTTATTTTTATTTTGGTCATACCATTTATGACAGAAATTGCGTGTCGTGAAAAGTAAAATATTTTTAACGGCTAGCATATGGGTGTCATGGAAAGTGTATTTTTTAACAGTTGACTTTTTGTGTACCGTAAAAAGTGTAATACTTTTAACAGCTGGCTTTATTGGCCGTGAAATGTTCAATATTTTTAACGGCTGGTGTACGCGTGTCGTATATAGTTGATGTATTAACGACACATCGTAAAAAGTTTTATTATTTACGGCTAACATTGCAATCCGTAAAAAAATCATAATTATTAGCATTCACGGCCTAAGCAATAGATACGTCGAAGTTGGGAAATTATTTATGACATGTAAAAAAAGCAAGTCGTAAAAGTGAGAAACTATGACTTGCATTTACTGTATATCGTTAATGTGGAGCCGTAAAAACTCAGTTTTGTTGTAGTATTTTTTGTGTGTAAAGAAACACAGTAAGTTACACCACCAAAAGATTCTCACATTTTTGTTATTTGTTATTTTTTTCCCCACCTCCTATTGAATAGTAATCTCTCCTAGATTGATTTGAACATTGAAATACCCAAATTCAGGTTAAATTATCATCACCAAATCTTTTTTTTCAATCAAAATTGTAGAATATTAGTATGTTATCATATTACAATTAAATAGTCGTTGCTATTTCTATCAGTTCAAACTCATGATCTTCTCCTCAATGAAGTCAAAATTTTTGCCTTACACTTCCATAATTAAAAATGATAGGGTTAGATTCTTCTTATTCTTTTTTATTTATTTATTAATAATATTACTTTTTTAATAAACGCTTGAATTATTCATGTCCAATACAATACATATGGGCCACATTTTAACTCAACTTTGTTATTGAAGACCAAGTCAATGATTGTAGATATAGAGAGAGACTGTAAATACAAAGAGAAATTTGTGTAGAGAATTGAGGAAAATTAGAGGTTGTTTCTATCTTATTTGGCTATTTCTAAAATAAGTAACTCTCAACTAAATAATAAAAAATTTATTTATTTTCAGTTTAACAAAAAAGTCAAAAAAAAAACTACTCAGTTTTCTCATTAACAAAAAAACAACAAAAAAGCAAATAACTTTTTAGCATTTCTCTAACATACTCCCTCAGTTCCAAAATAATAGTCTCTTTTAGAGAATTTAACTTTTTTTTGGTAATGCAATTATTGCACTTTAAAAAATTAATTTTTCAAAATTGTCCTTTGAGAGTATATTTTTTTGAAAAATAT
Organism: Camellia japonica; assembly: GCA_030407325.1. Classification (NCBI taxonomy): domain Eukaryota; kingdom Viridiplantae; phylum Streptophyta; class Magnoliopsida; order Ericales; family Theaceae; genus Camellia; species Camellia japonica. The sequence goes on along the minus strand of JAPPVO010000013.1, from coordinate 93,901,924 downwards.
CAATGTCATAATTGTATTTTTTTGAAAAATATCAATTATGTTGTTAATGAATTTAAAAAAAGGGTAAAATACGAAATTTATATTATTTTTGTACTAAATTTTTGAAAAAAGATTAATATTTTGAGATAATAAAAAATAGAATAAGAGACTAAATTTTTGGGACGGAGGGAGTACAATTTTTTTTTTTAGATTTTAAAAAAAGTGAAAAAAACACACACAAAAAAATAAATAAATAAAAAATAACTCCCAAGCCAACATGTGTGAGAGTGTGTAAAGGATAAGAAATATCATAATGGAAAAAAGGGTTATCCATAGGGATAGGTTTATAGGGGGTTCTATTACTTACGGGTGAAGTTGTATGGTTGGTTAAAGTTTTCCAAAAATTCTTTTTAGAAAATTTTATTTTTTTATTTTTTGTATTTTTTTATTTTTATTAAATTTTTTAATATTTTAAGTAATTTTTTTATCATAAAGGCGGAAGCAGCAAGTACATGAAGAATATGGATTACGAAATCAAAACTGATTCAAATTAACAGAATTGGAAAGCACTTAAACCAAAATATAAATTAAAATTAAAACATAATATTTAAAAATAATATTTAAAACATTTAATTGAATTACAGAAAATAACTTACAATTACAATTGTAGCAACTGCAAGGATCTTAACTAGGCTACAGAACGGGAGAAGGTAAATTTCACTCAGAGCTCTCTGGTTTTTCTTACAAACTGAAGGGTTGAAGAAAAGAAGAATGTTTTGAGTGATTACAATTCATTCCAATATATAGAAAATAAAACTAACTATACAGCATGTGAATTGGCTGAATGATGAAGGCAGCTGGCAGCATGGGAGACTGAGCAGAGCTGTCGGTTGCTTTCGGCTAATTGATTGAACAGTTGAGCAGCTTTAACAAAAGTTGATTGGACGAATAGTGATAGTGAACAGTAAAAGTGAACAGTAACTTTTACTATTCATCACTTTTGATGGAACATGTAATTATGGAATCAGAATAAATATAAATTGGCAGCTTTTCTCAAAAGAGTATTGATTGAAGCCAATTTAAATTTATAAAGAATCCAATGCTGATTAGGCATATGGGTCCTGAGCATCTTGGAACTCGGATCTGCCATATGAGATGGGTTGAGTAGTTGAACCTTCAGAAGATTGTGACTGGTTTGAACCATCTTCTGAACTGTCTGAACTATTTGATTGGGCTTCAGCTTGCTCGGTAATTTGGCGGGCTAACTAGAGCATTTCTTCCTTGGACATTTTGGGCTTAACTTTGGATTTAGCCTTGGGCTGAACAGGAGGTGAAATGAGCTTTGACTGGGCCGTAGGCTTGGATTTTGATTTGGACTTTGACTGAGTCTTGGGCTGAGCTGTACCAGCAGGAGCTTTTGCCTTGGGCTGAGCTGTACCAGCAGGAGCTTTTGCCTTCGACTTTGATTTGGATGATTTGGGCTTGGAACCACTAGATGAGGGGCTTCCAAGATTGACTAGAGGAAGACTGGGCTGACTTCCTTGGCTGATTGCAGCAGTTGGGTTCTGCTGGGCTTTGATCATGGATGGAGTTGGAGCACATTGATTAAAAGGGAACTCTTCTTGAACAATTTCAATGATCCTGGGCACATTGAACTTTGCCCACCATTTGACTGTATGCTGTCGAATGATTATGTTATCATCAATGCCATAATGCCATTTAAATATCCATGGGAGCTTGTATTTGGATATAAAAATGAGCAAGGATGGGAATTGTCATTGATGGGTGGTGAATGGATAAACAACAGAGAAATAGTTGACTGTTTCAATGAGATTACCAGGAAGAATATCTGAAATGGCACCATAGTGAGTCCACCATCTCAGAAACCAGGTTGGTAACTCAGATTTGAATTTTTGATCAAAAGAAATAAACCAAGAGTGACTGAATGACTCATTTTGGTACAAGAAGATCTTGAACCAAGCATCAACATAATCAAGATAATTATACTGAATAGAATGGCCAGGTAAATCTCAAAGCTGAGAAGGAGATCCCCATTCAGCTAGGGAAACAATATTGTGAATATACAGGGAATGATAAAGAACTTTGTAAGCATAAGTTTTGTCTTGAATAGGCTTAATGAAGATTGATTGATGGTGAATCAGGATATCTTTGTAATAAGTAAGGGTTTTATCTGGATGAGAAAGAGGAAAATGGCATCCAGATCCAAAATAGAATTTAACAAGTTCATTGATTAATTTACCTTTAGGATGACCAGGTTCTTTATAAAACAAATTGGTAACATGTGACTTGACGTACTCAGATTGGGAGGATCTGATTGGGTTAGTAGGAAATGGAGTAACTGAGACAGATTGACTAGAAGCAAAGGGGTCAGTAGCCAAAGCAGATGAATAATTAGGACGGTAAATATTACCAAGAACTTGGTAACGATTGACCATGTCAAGTGAATATGATGAGGTGACTGACTCCAAAGGAGGTGGAACAATAAGTTGATTAGGTTTACTGGAGGATGGAACCAAAGCCTTGGAAGGGGGCTTTGGGCGAGACATCTATGAAACAAGCAAAGATAATTAGCAACCAGAAAGAAGATCTAAATAATTCTGGTAATAAAACAAATGATTATAATAATCATGTCGTAGAACACGACGGGCTTTAATCTGATGATAATTGATGTATTGGGCTCTTTGGGTAGTTGGGCGAGCTTGTTTGAGACGGTTAATGCGATGATTAACTTGGTTGAGCAGGGTTTGATAATGGGTAATTTGGGTTTTAACATATAGAAATGTGGAGTAGCACTCATCCCTTACCCCCCTGTAAAAATTCCCGGGTGAGAAAATCAGGCAGGGAATTTTGATAACCAGGTATGTAAATAATATCAAAATCAAAAATACTTAAAATAGATTGCCAATGAGCAAAAATCTGTTTACTAGCAAGATTTTGAACATCTTTTTCCAAAACATATTTAGCAGATTTGCAATCAACACGAAGTAAAAACTTTTGATTCAAAATATCATCTTGAAATTTTTGAATACATAAAAAGTAGATAAAATTTCTTTTTTAATAGTACTATAATTTAATTGTGCTTTATTCCAGACACCAGAATGATAACGAACAATTTGTTCAGGTGATTGAGGAGTGACTTTCTGAAGTAGAATGCCACTATAACCAATATCAGAAGCATCAGTTTGAATAATTTTAAATGAATTCTCAGTAGGAATACCAAGACAAGGAAGAGATTTAACATATTGTTTGACTTGTTGAACAACAGCAGTATGGGTAGAAGACCAAGGAGGAGGATTATCTTTTAACCTATCAAACAAAGGCTGACAGATTTTCCTAAGATCTTTATAAAATTCAGCAATGTAATTGAGAGAACCTAAGAACCTTTGTAATTGGGTTTTATCAAGAATTTCATCAGGAAACTTAGACGCAAACTCAATGGAGCGACTTATTGGAAGAATAGTATTATGGTGAATGTCATAACCTAAAAACCTAACTTTAGTTTGAAACAATTTAATTTTAGGAGCAGAAATGACTAAGCCATGACTTTTAATTGTATAAAAGAATGCAGTTAAATGTTTCCAATGTTCACTAATTGATTTTGAAAAAATTAATATATCATCAATATAAACAATTGAGAAATGACGAAATGGATTAAATATGTCATTCATTATATTTTGAAATTCACTAGGAGCATTTTTTAATCCAAATGGCATGACATTCCATTCATATTAACCAAAAGGTGTATTAAAAGCAGTTTTATACCTATCTTTGGGATGAATTTGAATTTGCCAAAAACCACTTTTTAGATCAAATTTACTAAAAACAAGAGCTTGACTAAGTCGTTTGATTAAATCTTTTTTATTAGGAATAGGATATCTAATCCATTCTAAAACAGCGTTTAATGGTTTGTAATTAATAACTAAGCGAGGGACACCTCGTTCTAATTCAGCATTTTTATTAACATAAAAAGCAGGACAAGACCAAGGTGATTTACTAGGACTGATAATTCTATTTTTTAATAATTCATTAATTTCTTTTTTACACATTTCTAGTAATTCATGATTCATTTGAATAGGTCTAGATTTAGTAGGTATTTGTCTTTCATTAAAATTTTTAATGTATGGCAAAGTAACTACATGCTTTTTCCTATGCCAAAATGCAGTAGGTAGAGATGAACAAACAGTTGATTCAAGTTGTAATTTAAAATCATTAATTTGAGAAATGAGAACTGGGTCAGTTAACTGTTGATCAATTCTTTTATAATTAATTTCTTCTTTAAGAAAATTAATATGATGGGTTAATCGGTTAATAGTATGAGAAATAGAACAATCTTGCAATTGATTTAATTCTAACATTTCAGGTGGAAATAAGAATTTAAATGTGACAGGTTGTCCTAAAACATGAGTAGTTATTCCTTCACTAGAAGTGGTGAAAGGATATAACAAAGATATGAATGGTGTGCCTAAGATAATCCGATCAGTCATGTTTTTAACTAGAACAAATGTGGTTTTAAAACAAACATTATTTTGACAAACATGTACTTTAGGTAACTTGTATTTAATATGCATTTTACTACCATTAGCAGAGGTTAATTTTTCTTGACATTTTTCATAATATTTAGTAGGAAGTAATCCTTCTTGAATGCAATTTAAATCAGCACCAGTATCAATTAACTAATTCTAATTCAAAATCTTCAACTATGATTTTAATTCTTGAATACCATTTTTGCATATAGATTTTATTAAGTAAATTTAGTCGTTTATCTTCAAGGTTAGTAGCTTGAGGTCGATTATCAAATATAAGTTTAGCTGGATTAGTATGATCAGAATCAGGATCAGAATTATGTTCAGATTCATGAGGTGATGTTGGATTAGGTTGAAAATCATGTAAATTTTGTTTAAGTTTGAGATTAATGATTTCATTTTCTAATTTGTTATCTTTAGATTGGAGGTCTCGGATATGTTTTTAATTTGATTGATTTCAGATTGTAAATCTTGAAGGGTAACTTCTTTAGTTTTAGTTTTTATTTTTCTAAGTTTTTGATAAACTAATAATAGGTTATTAAACTTTGGTTTAGTATCTGTTTGGAGTAATAAAGCTTTTAATTTATCAATATATTGTTGTTTTAATTGAGGATCATCTAATTTACTAATTAAATCAATTAAAGCAGATTCTTCTTGAGTATGTTTGGTAAGAACAGAAATTTGTTTAACTGGTTTACAACAAACATCATTACATCCTAAGGTAATTTGATTATCTGAATCAGAATTATCATTATCAGAAGGGGAATCAGATGTAGATGGAGGAATAGAAGAGGAATCATTATCAGATTGATTTAATTGAAAGATTTCAAATAACTGAATTTTAGATTCTTCATTGATTTGGAGTTGATTAACTCTATCTTTGAGTTTTTGTTTTTCTTTACATTTATTAGCATAATGACCTTTTTGACCACAATTATAGCAGGTAATGTCTTTATTAGATTTTGGGTGTGTTAGATTTATGATATTTCTTTTTGGGTTTAGTATAAAATTTATCATTGGATTTGGAAGGTGAATAAGGCTTTTTGTATTTATTATAATACTTGGATTTACTTTTATGTTTAGAGTATTTATGTGATTTCCTACGAGAGGGTGCAACAGGAGGTAAACCATATTGTTCACAGAAATTTCCTAATTCGTATTTAGCTTTATGTTTATCTTTAGTAGCTTTTTGACTAAGTTTAAGATCAATACACATTTTTAATCCTTCTTTTTGAATAGTACTAATTATATCACCATATGTTAAATTATCATATTCGATAACACCAGTAGGTTGACTAAGAACATCTCTAATTTTGTGAGCAAATAGACTAGGTAATCCATTAATAAATTTTTCTTTCCAAAATGATTTAGTACAGTCTTCTCTTAACATAACTCTAGAGGTAAATACATCTTTATACCATCTAAAATCACTTAAGGTTGGACAGGTAAGGTTACTGAGTTGATCATGTATGCGAGAATAAATATTAGTTGGGGTACCAATGAAATGTCGGACAATAGTATAGATTAATTGATTAATACCATCGGGGTGGCAACAGCCTAAAGTTTCAAAAATAGGTAAACCATTTTCATCAGTTTGATTAGCATAAATTATGGATTCTCTTTGTTCTTCAGTTAAATATTTTTCCCACCAAGATTTGAGCATACCAGTAAAACCAGTAGTGATTAAAGTAACAATTTCAGGTTGAGAATATTGGGGATAATTGGAGAGATAACTATTAGAGACCATAGAGAGATGATTTAATTTTTGGAGGATTTGATCTTCACTAAGACCATCAATATTCCATTCGTATAGTTTTTTAGCAGAGACAGAAAATTGATTATTGAGATTATTTTCTTCGAATTGAAGATCAACAGGAGTAGGTTTGATATACCAATTGTTAGTATTTTGAGGATTAATTTTTGGATAATGAATTTTGGCAAGATGAGTAGATTGAAATTGTTGAGCTAATTCATTGATATCATTATCAGTGTCAGATTGAGTAGAAGTTGGATCAATATCAAATTGTTGATTCAGAACAGTAAGACCTTTATCTTTAGAAGGTGAAGCATTATCAGTTTTATCAGTGGTAGATAATTTCGTAAATAATTTTTCAATAGCTTTAACAGTAGATTGATCATTAGTGACTAAACTAGTTCTCTTAGAACGATTACTGGGTAAAGTAAGCAAAGGTGAATCTAAAGGTTGTTTAGAGGTTTGAACAGATTCCAAATTGGTTTCTATTTTATCTAATTGTTTACCAATTGTGCTTAAACATTGGTTTGTATAATTATTTTGTTCAATAACCTTTTTGATTTCAGGATCAGTACTAGGTAATTTGAAAGGTGAAGCAGGGATGTCAGAACCTTGTTGATTAAGGATATTTTCGCTAAAGGAGGATGACCCGAGGTAACAGAAGTAGTGGCAGAAGTTTTCCACTTATGTTTTGTGATTGTATTAAGTTGTTTGTAATTTTGTCAACATATTCTAACAAAGGTAATTCAAAACCATATTGGACCATAAAATCATACCATTCGTGAGATATTTGGGACATTTGAGCAGAATTATATTTAGCATAATAAGCATGTCGTTGAGTTCGATTGGCTTTAGATTTAAAGTCAATAAGTAATTTATCTAAGTCGGGTGTAAATTCTTTTCTGATTGTCATTAATTGAGGATTAACAGGTGGTATAAATTCTTCAAAATCAGTTTGAGTTGGAGAATTATTAGAGGCAACTTCTTCTTCAGGTAAATGTGTTTGTGTAGTATAAACAGGTTTACTAATTTGGAAAGTTGTAGAATTATCAATTCCTTTTAACTTTTTGTTGAATTGTAGGACCAAGATTTATTCGACTATTTTTCCGAAATAAAGGAGTATTAAATATTTCATCTTCAGTTTCAATGTCAGTAGGGATACTAGATGTACTATGCCGAGAGGATTGACTACGATTAAATTTAATGTGGACAGAACCATCATTGAATTGTTTAATATCTTGAATATCTTGTTCAGAGGATTGTTGTTGACTATGTTTGTAATTTTCATTAACAGTGATCCATTCATCAGGTAAATCGATATTATTCCATTCAATCATTTAAAGAACATTTATATGAGTATCAGTACTACTACTATGGATAAGTAGAGTTTTATCTTTAGGGGATTTATGTAAAGCATGAACATTTAAATTAGTTTGCATACATTTATAGTGAACACGATAAATTAAAGCAACATTATGAGTTTTAGTCATCATATTAGTAAATGAACCATGTAACTGTATATTCAATGTTAAGGCATGTAAAATATTTGGATCGCGTAAACTAAGTGTGAAATCAAGAAAACAGTTAAAATGTACTGGACCTTTATGTAGACCAGTTTCCATCATACCCATTAAACTATCATTATAATTAAGAAAGCGAGCATCTCTTAAACATAATAAAACAGAAGTATTTTTTCCAACAATGGTTAATGGATTAACACCAACTTGAATTAAACCAATATGCATGAAATTATAACCATTATCTAAATGTCTTTTAATTAATTTAGCATCAAATAAATGACAGGTTTCTCGAGGTCGTTCGAGAGCATAGACTTGTTCAATAGTTTTAACATGTAATGCAACCTTAAAAACATTCTGTATAAAAGTTGTTTTATAAATTTCTTTGATTTGTAATTTTGGTATATTCCATCCTTGATTAATTTGATCATTTTGTATTTCAACATCTTCTTCATTAATTACTAATCCTTGATTAGGTATGGAGAGCAACGTAGTTGACCTAGAACTGACTGATGAGTTACTTCGAAATAATCGACTCATTGTTCTTGTTAATTAATCAGTTTTACAGATATCTTAATACATACCCTATTCTTGTCAGGTTATCACAGACCAAGGTAGTTTCGTACATACCCTATCCTAAATGTCCAATACTGCCTAACCCTAAGGACTTACTCTGGACAGGAAACGGAAGTGGGTGACTGAAACCTGGTGGATAAACAGACCGATCTTTTGGGTGATTAAGATGAACTGAAAACGAGATTAATCAAGTGAACAACAAAAGATTAATGAGAAGCAACTGAGCAGTTAGAAACAGGATACAACGGAACAGGCTCTGATACCATAAAGGCGGAAGCAGCAAGTACATGAAGAACATGGATTACGAAATCAAAACTGATTCAAATTAACAGAATTGGAAAGCACTTAAACCAAAATATAAATTAAAATTAAAACATAATATTTAAAAATAATATTTAAATGTTAGGTATATCTAAAAAATAAAAAATTGTGAAAGAAACATTTTAAAAATTCACTAAATACCAAAAATATTTAAAAAAAATACGAGAATTCAGTATATTTTTTATATTTTTATGTATTTATTAATTTTTAAAATATTTTTTTTATATTTTTTTACTTTTTAGATACATCTAAATAAGGTGCATCTAAAAAAGTAAAAAAAATGTTTAAAATTTTAAAAATATTCACTAAAAACAAAAAAAATACGAAAACCAAAAAATTAATTTTTCAAAAAACTTAATCTAAAAAACTCAAAACACAACACTCACATGAGCTAAACAGTTAGGTGCGGTAGGTTTTAATTTTAAAATTTTGAAAATTGAAGCTAAACCAAAATTAGTTTTTCATATAAAATAAAGCCAAAGCAACTTAAAGTCATAAAAAATTGACCAAAAGGTCAGTTTAGTCAGTCCAGTGATTATTAATCTTTTTGGGTAAATTACAAGTATATCTCTTGAGATTCAGTATGTTTAGTTTCAGTTTTTTTAATTTATTTTTTTAAAAATTAATTTTTTTATCTTTTGTATTTTTTGTTTTTAGTAAATATTTTTGAAATTTTAAACATTTTTTAATTTTTTTAGATGCACCTTATTTAGATGTATCTAAAAATAAAATATTTGTAAAAAAATATTTCAAAAAATTAATAAATACACAAAAATATGAAAAATATACTGAATTTTCATATTTTTTTTGTATTTTTGGTATTTCGCGAATTTTTTAAAGATTTTTTCACGAAGATTATACTTTTTAAGTTTATTTATGTAGGTGTGTCTAAAAATTAAAAAAAAATTGCTTGAAATATTAAAAAAATAATCAAGAAAAACAAGAAAATACGGAAGAAAGTAGAATTTTCTTTTTAAAAAATCCAAACCAAGTAAAGTAATTTATTTTTTGTGATTTTAAAAATTATATCATATCTTTAAAATTTTTAATTTTATAATAAATAACTCATTTTATTAATAAATTATCAAGTAAATTCAAAAGGTATGTACTCGAATGTGGCAAAATGGACTACCAACTTGTTAAATAAGGGCCTTTTAAAGAAAGATTTCAGGTCTATCCTCAGTAGGGTGGCTACAATTGGATGGTATAGATGGAAGGCTAGAAACGAATGGGTCTTCAATCACATTCCGGTGGATCCATTGGCACTTCTTTACATAATTTCTTCACATTCCTCTTGTTTCTTTGTTAAAATCTGATGTGTCTGGTATTCATCTTTAATGAAATGAATTTTCGTTCAAATAAAAATAATAATAATAATAATAATTTTTAATGATGTCAGAATTTTATTATTATATAAAAGAATAGTTAAAAATTTATTTTTTCAATTAATTATGATAAATACAAAATTTTGAGAGGTATTTATAAATTACCTTATTTTTTTATATCCCTGGGTGGTGTGATAAGGGCATAGGCACCAACTATTCTTTTTGTCCACCAAATTTTGTAATTTCGTATTAATTATATAAAATAAGGAGTTTCAACTGTAACAAAAATGAGACAGGTAATGCCACTCTTGGACAAACAATACCAATTTTCGGATTATCTTTCTTTTTCCATCCAATGGCCGAAAACAAATGTTCCATCATGACATACAATCTCATGAAATGGGTTTCACATTTTATCTATTCCCTTAGGACATGTTTGTTTCGCGATTTGAGTGACCAGATTAGACTATCATCTACAGCATATTTGGTAGTGAAATGGGAGGGCAGATTGATAGTCCAAGGGACTTAGTAATCCTCCTCAATACGTAGGAGGATTAGTTTGGCTGAGTTTTGGGTGGAATTAAAAAATAGTGAAGGGATTGAGTCTATTTTATATAAAAAATTTATTTTTTTTACCAAGTACACCTGTTTGTTTTAATATTTGTTTTAGTTTTTTTTAATATAAAAATAATTTGTTTGTTTATTTTATACAAAAATAATTTAATAATCTCATCACTAATCATCTCCCGCACTATCATCAAAATAAGCATACTTTTATTTAATCTCCTCACTAACAATCCCTACATTAATAATCTCTTCACTAACCATCCTCACTAACAATTTTATCTAACTAAATCCACTAAACAAACATACCCTTGATTCCAAAACCTATTCCAATAAGAAAATGTGATTGTGACACATATAAATGAGAGATTGGAGGGTTTGTTCAACATGATAGTGGGTGCTAGTGGTGTCACTCTACTATTACAAAAATAGATAAAGATCATATTTTTTTTGTGTGATGTATGTTATTTAATCATACCTTTTAAATTTTATTAAAATGTGATCTTTGGGAGTGTGATTAAAAATGATCATTTTTAATCACACTTTTTAAGTGTGCTTAATAACATTTAGATCACACTTTTTAAGTGTGATTAAAAATATTTAGATTGTGTGATGTATGTTATTTAATCACACCTTTTAAATTTTATTAAAGTGTGATCTTTGGGAGTGTGATTAAAAATGGTCATTTTTAATCACACTTTTTAAGTGTGCTTAATAACATTTAGATCACACCTTTTAAGTGTGATTAAAAATATTTAGATCACACCTTTTAAGTGTGATCTTTGGAAGTGTGATTAAAAATGGTCATTTTTAATCACACTTTTTAAGTGTGATTAATAACATTTAGATCACACCTTTTAAGTGTGATCTTTGGAAGTGTGATTAATAACATTTAGATCACATCTTTTAAGTGTGATTAATAACTAATAAAATCTGTAATAAAAAAAGGGTTCGACATATTTCAAAAATAATCAATATTATTTTTGTATGCACATTTGAAGAATGTAATACACACTATATACTATATTTTGAATCATAACCACATATTGAATAGAATAATATCATATATTTCATAAATGAAAACTAAATATTCAAAAGTATATACAAAGGAATTAAATAAAAAAAAATTAACTGCGCTTACATATATTAAAAAATAAAAAAACTTAAAAAACTAAGTTCTTTAATTCTTGGACCATATTTTGCATCTCTCCAAAAAAATTCTGACCTGAAAAATAAAAACACAAATTAATCCAGAAACCGCTGATGCATATGAATAAACTAAAAAGTTAATTCAGCAAACCAAAATAGGAACATTAATCATTTCTGCTTGATCTTAATCCTTTTGGAAGTAACTTCCCTTTAACAATTAGATGCCATAGCAGCTCAGTGTCAATGACATTGTAATTAGGAGGTCACTAATGAGCACAGTATTTAAAAATGATAAATCTCAATACAGTTTGTGTACGATCTTTTTGTGAATGTATATTATTATTACTGTTGAACCATAATTCTAGGTACCTATAAATAAATAAATAAAAACTCAAGAATTTACTCCATTTTTTTTTTGGGAGGGGGAGAGTACATACATTGTAGTTACTATCACCAGCAGCAGCAGGTTTTGGAGAAGCAGAGGCTGCATTTATGAAAAGAATTCACCGGAGCTTCTAAATACACTCCCTTATTTTCTCTCTACACTCATTATATGCATTGTATATCTTGAATGTTACGAAGAAAAATTTGTGGATATAGGTGTAGAGATAAACATGGCGGATGTGTGGTGGGTTTAGAAACTCCCAATTGCATCATTTAAAACGAGGATTATGTGTATATATATGTTGTTTTACAGCATTATCCAAATGAAATTGTTTCTTTTGAAGTTGCAACATTTTTTCCATTTTGTTTTCCATAGCATTTAAAACAAGTACTCTGTTTTATGTAAAAAATCATTTACAGCATTGTATGAGAATATCACCAATTATATTTATTTTCGAAAATGGATCCATTCTGTTTTGCAATCATCCAAGTCTGATTGGAGCTTTCTTTGCAATGACACTATACTAATGATGCATTTGGTTATCTAGATGCCATGGAAATAGAAAAATCCATGGTATTTAATAATGCAATAAGAAGCTGAAATATAAAGCTGACCTGTGTGACCCACTGTTCTCTCTGAGTCATATATCTCAAAGTCATTTCCTCTCTGCTCAAACAAACACCCAAGCCCTTCATTTAGTCCTAAAAGAGTACTAAAAAAAAAGTTAATGAAAAAAGGGCAAAATTTACTTTACCCCATATGGTTTACTCCATGTGTTGTTTACGCTCAGATGTTTAAAATAAGCATATAATTTACTTCATGTGTTCTCTCGTTGTCTAGGTGATTTGCTGATGATTTGTACAACCTGCGACCCTAGATATGGCATAGTGGGTAAAGAAAACTCTTAAGAAGTTGAGATGAAGATAGGTTTGATTTATTGTTATAATTTTTATTTTTGTTGTCATATATAATCATGAATTTGCTAATAATAATGTGAAATTGAAGCTTTGGACTTGAAATGCAATATACCTCAGTTATGTCTTGTAAGATTTGAACGATCCTCAAAGCAGTTGTAGAATCCAGGACAGAGGTTGGTTCATCAAGAAACAAAAGAGAAGGGTTGATTATAATCTCATTGCCAATACAGACACGCTTCCTCTCTCCTCCTGAAACTCCCCGAACAAAAGAGCTACAGATCATAGTGTCTTGGCACCTGAGCACATTGATATTCCTCATTGATCAGCTCATGAGAACAGGTATGATTCATTTGTGTGTGGTCTGTTTTTTGCTATATCTGACTTTAGCTAACACATAATTCAAGATAATAGCATAGCAGAGAAATGAGAATTTACCTCTCCAAGCCCAACTCGTCGATTACGTCTATGGCTCGTTTTTCCTTTTCCTGTTTTGTCAATGTCTTTGGAAGTCGTAGGAGTGCTGTGAGCTCCTTATCCCATATTGACAGATATGTATTCTAATAAATAGCAAATTGAAAATAATTTTGATGAAAAAAGGGCAAAGCTAGTGTTCAATTTCCTCTCATCATATAAGCAACCCAACAAAACCACAAGGCATTTGAATTTTCTAATATAATACATGTACGGGAAAGAAATATACCTTCTCGTATAATCCTGTTGACCAAGTCTGTGCTCCTCCGTACGACGTCGTTCAACTACCTGAAAATACACACGTGAGCTAGCCGGCGGGTGTGTGCCGGAAACCTCTCCGATGCCTAAGTCAGCCAACAAAACAAATAGGCAAAAGCTCTATGTATTCAGGGAGCAAAGTTGCATTACCTCTCCAAAGGTGATATTGGTGAGCTTATATAGGTTTCGCGTAGCACAATCCTGGTAGGACTCTTACTCCTCCATGTAGAGTCCTCCTAAGATTCAAACTCCGGGAAGATAATGCTTATCCTCCAACACCCCCTCACTACTTAAACCAAGTGAGATGGTTCCTCTATGGCCGAACTCCAATAAGACCGAAGTATTTGTCAGTTCGGCCCTTACCTTCCTTACCCTTACCTCGACTTTCTCATGCTAAGACCGAGCTATCCATAAGAGTGGAACCGAACTACTTCTTAAGAGTACCTAGCACACTCCGGACTCCATACGTTACGACCGAGCTAATTGCCGAGGACCGATTCGCACTTCCCAACCGAAGTACAACAAGATCTTATTTCGGCTGGACTAATCACAACGGCGATGACCGGACTAACTTCTAAGTCCCTTCTTCAGACCGGAGTAACGTACACGGCCCATAATCGCAGCTCGGCCCTAATCTAAGTATAAATTCCCCTCTCAATACATATGTCAGCAACATCAAAGAAAACGCAGCCACTTTGTGGCATTTGATCGAGTACCTAGCAGACACAAAGAACATAGAGAAACAAAAACTACATTCTAAAATTTTACCGACAACTCATAATGAACTGATCCAAAAAGCAATAGTACATGAATTCTTGAACCTATTGAATTATTGTTTTCAGCAAGCTTACCACATCAAAAAGTGCAGCTAACACCTTTTCTTTGTTCTTTTGTATCAACAACATGTTAATATTTAATATTGATGGGTTTCAAGATTCATCATTAATCAAAGCTTTTCGAACTTAGAAACCCAACCCAATTAAAGATAATGCTCCAATGAAAACCAAAAACTTAACCAAGAAATTCAAACACCTAAATTCGAATAGGGAAATAGAAAAAAAAAAAAAATTAAAAAAATGTTTAATGACCTTTAATGTCCCTATTGTGCACACGCCTTGCCAAAGTCTGTGATTGAGAAGAAACCCTCCCAACTCAAAACACACGATAGTATAGTCTATACATACATCAGAGAATCAAAAGTTGGGTTCGATTTGTATATATGTAAAAGAGTAATGGAGCTGATTCTGTACCCGTCTTTCTTCAGCGAATCGAAACCCCGAGAAATTCTAGAGAGAGAGAGAGAGAATCTGAGACAGTTACTCCTTGTAGAGCTGTGTTTACTGGTATAGTAGAGTGGCGGCTCTGGTTTGCTTGGTTCAATAGTCTGACCGGACATCAATAGTCACTAACCCTTTATCTTCTCCCTCTCTTATTGGCTGAATAGCAGCAGAACCTTCTTTTTTTTTTTTAAATATTTTTGGTGATTGGCGCTACGACATTTTATTTTGGCGCCTATTTTTTTTTAGATTATATACATACGTAGGACTGATTCAATTAAATTTATAAAAAATTATTTTTACCATTCGAAAGATAAAAATTATATAAAAGTGATAATTATTTTTTATTTTTTTATTTCTTAACCAAATAATTAATTTTTAATTTTTTTTTCTAAAAATCAAACCATACAAAGCCTAAGAATCTTTTGATAAGTCATTTCTTATATTGGTAACTTATTTAATTATTTGTTAATTTTACGACATTTTTACCATCGTTTTCAGTTTTCAATTTATATTTACAAAAATTTAAAAAACTGTTATAAAAACTTGTTCGATACTTTTTTTGATTTATAAATGGTTGTCTCAGTTTGTAAATTTGAAGAAAAAGCGTAAATTCAAAAAATGAGTTTATGTTGGTTTTTAAACAGAAATTTAAAAATTTTACTAACATTTTTTTTTCAATTAATTTTTTTTAAGTAACTTTTTTTTCAATAATTTTTTTTTCCAACTGATACTAACCAAAGAGGCAATTGGTAATGCTACTTTAAACCTTAGAGAGGGGATTGTAATTTTTAAAATGTGAGGGGTGTCAATGTAATTTACCCAGTGAGGGTAAAATTAGTATTTAAAAAAATTAAATTGCTAAAGGGGAAAATCTGTAATGAAACTTTAAACCTTAGGGGGGAATGTAATTTCCAAAAGGTGAGGGGGGAACTGTAATAAACATAAATCTCAGGGGGGTGTTATTGTAATTTACAAAAAAAAATTAATTGGGAAAAAAATTATTTGAAAAAAAATTTTGCTAGTAAAGTTTTTAAATTTCTATTTAAAAACCAACGTAAACTTATTTTTTGAATTTACATTTTTTCCTCAAATTTACAAACTGAGACAACCATTTATAAACCAAAAAAATTATCAAATAAGTTTTTATGACAGTTTTTAAAATTTTTGTAAATATAAATTGAAAACTGAAAATGAAATGGTTAGGGTCTGTTTGGTAACGTTTACATAATTTTTTTGTAAATATAAATTGAAAACTGAAAATGAAATGGTTAGGGTCTGTTTGGTAACGTTTACGTTTTCAGTTTATATTTACAAAAAATTTATAAACTGGTTTTTGTTTATTTTTTGTTTATTTTTAGAAAAACATAAACTACAAACGCATTTGGTAATTGACAAAATGTTTAAAAAAATGTAAAAATATAAAAAAGAGTGAGAAATGGCAAGTGGTGGCAAGTGACGGCGGAAGATGGTTGGAAAGTAGTGACGGTGGGTGGTGGCTAGCGGGTGGTGGTGGGTGGTGGCGAGTGGGTGGTGGTGGTGTAGGTAGGTAAGTGGGTGGTGGGTATGATGGTGAAAGTGGTGGGTGGTAGCGAGTGGGTGGTGGTGGTGGTGGGGCAGGTGGTGGGCGATGGTGGCAAGTGGGTGGCGGATGGCGGGTGGTAGTGGGTGGGTGGTAGCGACGGGTGGTGGTGTTGGTGGGTGGGTGACGGTGGTGGTGGTGGTTGGTGGTTGGATGACGGTGGCGAGTGGTAGTGAGTGGTGGTGGTGGTGGTGGTGGCGGGTGGTGGTGACAGGTGTGTGGCGGGTGGTGATGGTGAGTGGTGGTGACAAGTAGGTGGCGGGTGGTGATGGTGGTGGGTGGTGACGATGGCTGGTGGTGGTGGAAGCGAGTGTGTGGTGGGGTGGTAACAGGTGGTGAATGGTGGTGACGGCGGTGGGGTTGTGGCAGGTGTGTGGCAGATGGCAGGTGGTGGTAGGTAAGTGGCGGGGGTGGTGGTTATGGGTGGGTGAAGGTGGTAGGTGGTAGCAGTGGATGGTGGTGGTGGTGGGTAGTGGGTGGTGGTGGCGGGGGGTGTGAGGTTGGTAGTGGTGGGGTGGTGGGTGGTGGTGCAGGTGGGTGTGCGGGTGGTTGGTGTGGTAGTGGTGGTGGGTGGTGGTGGTGGTAGTGGTGGTGGGCGGTGGGTGGCAGGTGGCTGGTGGTGGTGGGTGGCTGGTGGTGGCCGGTGGTGGTAGATGGGTGCTGAGTAGTGGTAGCGGGTAGGTGACGGGCTGTGGATGGTAGTGGCGGGTAGCGGGTAGATGACAGGTGGGTGGTGGTGGCGAGTGGTGGCGAGTGGGTGGTGGGTGATTGTGGCTGGCAGGTGGGTGTTGGTGGGTTGGTGTGGCAGGTGGTGGTGATTGGTGGTGGTAGGTGGTGGTAGGGGATGGGTGGTGGGTGGTGGTGGCGGAAGACGGTGGTGGAAAATGGTGGCGGGTTGTGGCTAGTGTTGGGTGGTAAAAAAAAAAAAACTAAAAACTCAAAATAGAAACACATTTTTCGAGTTTACATTTTTTGGCCAAATTTATAAACTGAGACTACTGATT
Source organism: Camellia japonica (assembly GCA_030407325.1). Classification (NCBI taxonomy): domain Eukaryota; kingdom Viridiplantae; phylum Streptophyta; class Magnoliopsida; order Ericales; family Theaceae; genus Camellia; species Camellia japonica. Next base: position 93,884,302 of record JAPPVO010000013.1, on the reverse strand, counting down.
TATAAATCAAAAATTTACCAAACAAGTTTTTATTTGAGTTTTTTAAATTTTTATAAATATAAACAGAAAATTGAAAACGTAAGTGTTACCAAATGACACCTTAGCAAACAGGCTTTAGATGGTAAAAATATTGTAAAATTAACAAATAATTAAATAAGTTACCAACGTAAGAAATGACTTATCAAAAGATTCTTAGGCCATATATGGTTTGATTTTTAGAAAAAAAATTTAAAAATTTAAAATTAATTTGGTTAAAAAATAAAAACTAAAAAATAATTATCATTTAAAGGTAAAAAATAATTACCATTTTAACTTTTGGGCAGGTTATATACATACGTATAGCTGTTTCAATTTAATTTGTAAAAAAATATTTCTAACCACTCGAAAGATAAAAATTATATAAAAATGATAATTATTTTTATTTTTTATTTCTTAACCAAATTAATTTTTTATTTTTTATTTTTTTTCTAAAAATCAAACCATATATAGCCTAAGAATCTTTTGATAAGTCATTTCTTATGTTGGTAACTTATTTAATTATTTGTTAATTTTACGACATTTTTACCCTCTGAAGTCTGTTTGGTAACCATTTCGTTTCCAGTTTTCAATTTATATTTACAAAAATTTAAAAAATTGTCATAAAAACTTATTTGACAATTTTTTTGATTTATAAATGGTTGTCTCAGTTTGTAAATTTGAAGAAAAAACGTAAATTCAAAAAATAAGTTTATGTTGATTTTTAAACAGAAATTTAAAAATTTTACTAACAATTTTTTTTCAATTAATTTTTTTTCAAATAATTTTGTTTCCAATTAATTTTTTTTCAATGAATTTTTTTTCCAACTAATACTAACCGAGGGGGCAATTGGTAATGCTACTTTAAACCTTAGGAAGGGGATTATAATTTCTAAAATGTAAGGGGTGTCAATGTAATTTACCCAGTAAGGGCAAAATTAGTATTTAAAAAAATTAAATTGCTAAGGGGGGAATCTGTAATAAAACTTTAAACCTCAGGGAGGGAGATGTAATTTCCAAAACGTGAAGGGAGAACTGTAATAAACATAAACCTTAGGGGGTGTCAGTGTAATTTACCCTATATATATATATATATATATAATCACACTTAATCAGAAAGTGACATAAAAAATAAATATTATCACACTCAATCAGATTAAGTGTGATTAAAAATTTGGGAATTGTATATTTTATATAAAAATCAATTTGAAATATTTTATACAATCACACCTATTTAAGAAGTGTGATTAAATATATATATATATATATATATATAAATAAAGTCATGATCAACTTAGTAACCTTACTTGTCCAACCTTAAGTGATTTTTGCTGGTATAAAGATGTATTCACCTCTCGAGTAATGTTAAGAGAAGACTGTACCAAATCATTTTGGAAAGAAAAATTTATTAATGGATTACCTAGTCTATTTGCTCATAAAATTCGCGATGTTCTTAGTCAACCTAAATAAGTGTGATACCACTTTTAATCACTACTTTTATCAGTAGTGATTAAAAAAGACTTTACTCCTAATCTTGACAAATTATTTATTGAGTTTAAATCAACACCCAATAGAGCTCAACGACATGCTTACTATGCTAAATATAATTCTGCTCAAATGTCTCAAATTTCTCAACAATGGTATGATTTTATGATTACATATGGTTTTGAATTACCTTTATTAGAATATGTTGACAAATATTACAAACAGCTTAATACAATCACAAAATATAAATGGAAAACTTCTGCCACTACTTCTGTTAGTTCTAGTCATCCTCCTTTAGAAAAAATACTTCTTCATCAACAAGGTTCTGAAATCCCTACGTCACCTTTCAAATTACCTGGTAATGATAATGAAATTAAAAAAGTCATTGAACAAAATAATTATACTAATCAATGTTTAAGCACAATTGGTAAACAATTAGACAAAATAGAAACTAATTTAGAAATTGTCCAAACTTCATCCTCTAAACAACCTTTAGATTCACCTTTACTTAACCTACTCACTAATCGTTCTAAAAGAACTAGTTTAGTAACTAATGATCATTCTACTATCCAAGCTATTGAAAAATTATTCACTAAATTATCTACAACTGATAATACTTCACCTTCTAAAGATAATGCTTCACCTTCTAAAGATAAAGGTCTTACTGTTCTAAATCAACAATTTGATATGGATCCAACTTCTACTCAATCTAATACTGATAATGACATAAATGAATTAGCTCAACAATTCCAATCTACTCATCTTACAAAAATTCATTATCCCAAAGTTAATCCCCAAACTACTAAAAATTGGTATACAAAACCTACACCTCCTAATCTTCAATTCGAAGAAACTAATCTCAATAATCAATTTTCTGTCTCTGCTAAACGATTATACGAATGGAATATAGATGGTTTTAGTGAAGATCAAATTCTCCAAAAATTAAATCATTTATCTATGGTTTCTAATAGTTATCTCTCCAATTATCCCCAATATTCTCAATCTGAAATTGTTACTCTAATTACTTTTGGGTTCACTGGTATGCTCAAATCTTGGTGGGAAAAATATTTAACTGAAACCCAACGCGAATCTATAATATATGCTAATCAAACCGATGATAATGGTTTACCTATTTTTGATGAAAATATTGGATGTTGCCACCTTGATGGTATTAATGCCTTAATCTATACTATTGTTAGACATTTCATAGGTACACCCACTAATATTTATTCTCGCATACATGATCAACTTAGTAACCTTACTTGTCCAACCTTAAGTGATTTTCGCTGGTATAAAGATGTATTCACCTCTCGAGTAATGTTAAGAGAAGACTGTACCAAATCATTTTGGAAAGAAAAATTTATTAATGGATTACCTAGTCTATTTGCTCATAAAATTCGCGATGTTCTTAGTCAACCTATTGGTGTTATAGAATATGATAATTTAACATATGGTGATATAATTAGTACTATTCAAAAAGAATGATTAAAAATGTGTATTGATCTTAAACTTAGTCAAAAAGCTACTAAAGATAAACATAAAGCTAAATATGAATTAGGAAATTTCTGTGAACAATATGGATTACCTCCTGTTGCACCCTCTCGTAGGAAATCACATAAATACTCTAAACATAAAAATAAATCCAAATATTATAATAAATACAAAAAGCCTTATTCACCTTCCAAATCCAATGATAAATTTTATACCAAACCCAAGAAGAAACATCATAAATCTAAATCACATCTGAAATCCAATAAAGATATTACCTGCTATAATTGTGGTCAAAAAGGTCATTATGCTAATAAATGTAAATAAAAACAAAAACTAAAAGATAGAGTTAACCAACTCCAAATTAATGAAGAATCCAAAATTCAGTTATTTGAAATCTTTCAATTAAATCAATCTGATAATGATTCCTCTTATGTTCCTCCATCTACATCTAATTCCCCTTCTAATAGTGATAATTCTGATTCTGATAATCAAATTACCTTAGGATGTAATGATGTTTGTTGTAAACCAGTTAAACAAATTTATGTTCTTACCAAACATACTCAAGAAGAATCTGCTTTAATTGACTTAATTAATAAATTAGATGATCCTAATTTAAAACAACAATATATTGATAAATTAAAAGCTTTACTACTTCAATCGGATACTAAACCTAAGTTTAATAAACCCATTATTAGTTTATCTAAGACCTTAGAAAAATTTAAAAATAAAACTAAAGAAGTTACCCTTCAAGATTTACAATATGAAATCAATCAAATTAAACAAACTATCCGAGATCTCCAATCTAAAGATAACAAATTAGAAAATGAAATCATTAATCTCAAACTTAATCAAAATTTAAATAATTTCCAACCTAATCCAAAATCACCGCATGAATCTGAACATAATTCTGATCCTGATTCTGATCATACTAATCCAGCTAAACTCATATTTGATAATCGATCTCAATCTACTAACCTTGAAGATAAACGATTAAATTTACTCAATAAAATCTATATGCAAAAAATGGTACTCAAGAATTAAAATCATAGTTGACGATTTTGAATTAGAATTAGTTGCTTTAATTGATACTGGTGTTGATTTAAATTGCATTCAAGAAGGATTACTTCCCACCAAATATTATGAAAAATGTCAAGAGAAATTAACCTCTGCTAATGGTAGTAAAATGCATATTAAATACAAGTTACCTGAAGTGCATGTTTGTCAAAATAATGTTTGTTTTAAAACCACATTTGTTTTAGTTAAAAATATGACTGATAGAATTATCTTAGGCACACCATTCATATCTTTATTATATCCTTTTACCACTTCTAGTGAAGGAATAACTACTCATGTTTTAGGACAACCTGTCACATTTAAATTCTTATTTCCACCTGAAATGTTAGAATTAAATCAATTACAAGATTGTTCTATTTCTCATACTATTAATAGATTAACCTGACACATTAATTTTCTTAAAGAAGTAACAGATCAAGCTGAAGAAGCTCAATCAACCGGTTCAGAAAATTCAGAAGACAATTCAGACTAGTCACAATCTTCTGAAGGATCAACTACTCAACCCATCTCATATGGCAGATCCCAGTTCCAAGATGCTCAGGACCCATATGCCTGATCAACATAGGATTCCCTATAAATAAAAAATAGCTTCAATCAATACTCTTTTGAGAAAAGCTGCTATTTTGTATCTATATTGATTCCTATATTCACGTGTTCCACCAAAAGTGATGAATAGTAAAAGTTACTGTTCACTTTTACTATTCACCGTCACTATTCACTCAATCAACTTTTGTTAAAACTGCAAATTCATCTAATCACTCCACCGAAAGCAACCGACAGCTCTACTCAGTCTTCAATGCTGCCAGCTGCCTTCATCAATCAACCAAGTCACATGCTGCATAGTTAGTTTTATTTTCCTATATATTGTAATCAATTAGAATCACTCGGCACTCTTGAATTTTTAGAAAACACAACATTGTTCTAAGAAAAACCAGAGAGCTCTGAGTGAGAATCATCATCTCCCGTCTTGTAACCCAATTAAGATCCTTGCAGTTGCTACAATTGTAATTGTAAGTTATTTTTTATATTTATGTATTTAAGTTTTAATGTTTATGATCAAATAAATTTGGTTTAAGTGCTTTCCAATTCTGTTTATTTGAGTCATCTTTGATTTCATAATCCATGTTCTTCATCTGCTTGCTACTTCCGCTATAGATTGCCAACGGGCAAAAATCTGTTTACTAGCAAGATTTTGAACATCCTTTTCCAAAACATATTTAGCAGATTTGCAATCAACACGAAGTAAAATTTTTTTGTTTAAAATATCATCTTGAAATTTTTGAATACATAAAACAGTAGACAAAATCTTTTTTTTAATAGTACTATAATTTAATTGTGCTTTATTCCAGACACCAGAATGATAACGAACAATTTGTTCAGGTGATTGAGGAGTGACTTTCTGAAGTAGGATGCCACCATAACCAATATCAGAAGCATCGGTTTGAATAATTTTGAATGAGTTCTCAGTAGGAATACCAAGACAAGGAAGAGACTTAACATATTGTTTGACTTGTTGAACTACAGCAGTATAAGTAGGAGACCAATGAGGAGGATTATCCTTTAAACTATCAAACAGAGGTTTGACAGATTTTCCGAAGATCTTTATAGAATTCAGCAATGTAATTAAGAGAACCTGAGAACCTTTGTAATTGAGTTTTATCAAGAATTTCATCAGGAAACTTGGAAGCAAACTCAATAGAGCGACTAATTGGAAGAATAGTATTATGGTGAATGTCGTAACCTAAAAACCTAACTTTAGTTTGAAACAATTTAATTTTAGGAGCAGAGATGACTAAACCATGACTTTTAATTGTATAAAAGAATGCAGTTAAGTGTTTCCAATGTTCACTAATTGATTTTGAAAAAATTAATATATCATCAATGTAAACAATTGAAAAATGGCTAAATGGGTTAAATATGTCATTCATTATGTTTTGAAATTCACTAGGAGCATTTTTTAAACCAAATGGCATGACATTCCATTGTCTCTGCTAAAGGATTATACGAATGGAATATAGATGGTCTTAGTGAAGATCAAATTCTCCAAAAATTAAATCATTTATCTATGGTTTCTAATAGTTATCTCTTCAATTATCCCCAATATTCTCAATCTGAAATTGTTACTCTAATTACTTCTGGGTTCACTGGTATGCTCAAATCTTGGTGGGAAAAATATTTAACTGAAGACGAAATATTTAATACTCATTTATTTAGAAAAATGAGTATTAGAGCAGAGACAGAAAATTGATTTCATATTGTAAATCTTGAAAGATAACTTCTTTAGTTTTAGTTTTATCAGAGCCATGTTATGTTGATTCAAGCTAAATATGAATTACTACTTTTAATCACACTTTTTAAATGGTATCAGAGCCATGCTATGTTGTATCCTGTTTCTAACTGCTTTGTTTCTTCCAATTAATCCTTTCTATTGTTTTCTTGATTAATCTGGTTTTCAGTTCCTCTTAATCACCCACGAGATCAGTCTGGGTTTATCCACCAGGTTTAAGTCACCCACTTTCAACCCCTGTCCAGAGTAAGTCCTTAGGGTTAGGCAGTGTTGGACATTTCGAATAGGGTCTGTACTCAAACCTCTTTGGTCTGTGATAACCTGACTAGAATAGGGTCTGTATTAAGATATCTGTAAAACTGATTAATTAACAAGAACAATGAATCGATTATTTAGAAGTAACTCATCAGCCAGTTCTAGGTCAACTACGTTGTCCTCCATACCTAATCAAGGATTAGTAATAAATGAAGAAGATGTTGAAATACAAAATGATTACATTAATACAGGATGGAATATACCAAAATTGCAAATTAAAGAAATTTATAAAACTACTTTTTTACAGAATATTTTTAAAGTTGCATTACATGTTAAAACAATTGAACAAGTTTATGCTTTAGAAAAACCCCGAGAAACCTGTAGATTATTTGATGCAAAATTAATTAAAAGACATTTAAATAATGGTTACAATTTTATGCATATTGGTTTAATTCAAGTTGGTGTTAATCCATTAACCATAGTTGGTAAAAATACCTCTGTTTTATTATGTTTAAGAGATGCTCGTTTCCTCAATTACAATGATAGCTTAATGGGTATGATGGAAACTGGTCTTCATAAAGGTCCAGTATATTTTAATTGCTTTCCTGATTTTACACTAAGTTTACGAGATCCACATATTTTAGATGCATTAACATTAAATATTCAAATACATGGTTCATTTACTAACATGAAAGAAAAAGTTCATAATATTACTTTAATAAACTACATGCTTTTTCCTATGCCAAAATGCAGTAGGTAAAGATGAACAAACAGTTGATTCAAGTATATTTAATCACACTTATTTAAAAAATGTGATTAAAAAGTAGTAATGTATATATAATCACATTTTAATTACATTGTGTGATTAAAAAATATATAAATAATCACACTTTAATTAGAATGTGTGATTAAAAAATATATAAATAATCACACTTATTTAAAAAGTGTGATTAAAGCTTTAATTAGAATGTGTGATTAAAAAATATATATATAATCACACTTATTTAAAAAGTGTGATTAAAAAGTAGTAGTGTATATATAATCACACTTTAATTAGAAAGTGTAATTAAAAAATATATAAATAATCACACTTTAATTAAAATGTGTGATTAAAAAAAATATATAATCACACTTATTTAAAAAGTGTGATTAAAAAGTAGTAGTGTATATATAATCACACTTTAATTAGAAGGTGTGATTAAAAAATGGGTCCAGCTTGTCTCAAGTTGAGATCAAGACTGGACCCGTCCAGTTCGGCCCATGGGGCCCATTTTTTGGCCCGTTTTGATAATCCGAACCGTGAATGTGTAGAACTCGTCGAGTACTACATGCTTGTAAAAATCACGTTGATCGGATATCAATAGCTATGTGATCAAATCAGTTTTGTATAAAAAAAATGGACGGTGAAAAAATTAACGGTTGTTAAAAAACTATTTTGTTCACATAGCTATCGATATCCGATTAACGTGATTTTTTACAAGCATATAGTACTCGACGAGTTCTACACATTGAACGATTCGGATTATCAAAACGGGACCCGTGGTGGGCCCCCACGGGCCCAACAGCACGGTCCAGTCCAATCTTGGACTGGACCAAAGCCACTGCCTTAAAAAATATATAAATAATCACACTTTAATTAGAATGTGTGATTAAAAAATATATATTTAATCACACTTGTTTAAAAAGTATGATTAAAAAGTAGTAGTGTATATATAATCACACTTTAATTAGAATGTGTGATTAAAAAATATATAAATAATCACACTTTAATTAGAATGTGTGATTAAAAAATATATATATAATCACACTTATTTAAAAAGTATGATTAAAAAGTAGTAGTATATATATAATCACACTTTAATTAGAAGGTGTGATTAAAAAATATATATATATAATTACACTTAATTGAAAAGTGACATAAAAAAATAAATATTATCACACTCAATCAAATTAAGTGTGATTAAAATATCAATCTAATTTTTTTTATCACATTTCCAATGAAAGATCTTTTTTTTAGTCAAAATGTGATCTTTAATTATTTTTATAATAGTGCTTGCTAAATTTAAAAAAAAAAAAAATAACAATAACAATCCAACAAAAAAGAATGAGAAAGAGAGACGTGTACACCAAGGGTGATACCATTGGTCAAAGCTAAGAATGAAAATGGAAAAGCATGGCCAAAAGCCATGGGTCCCTAGAGGTTGGCAAGTAACTATCAAATGAATGTAGGTTGATGTCGATTATATCAGGACAATGAGGAAAGAAAAAATTGGATTGGAAGATAATGAATGAGATAGATGAAGAAGATTCCATAATTTAAAAATTTACTCATTTCATAATTTTTTTTTGAGAAATTCCTCGTAGCTCGAAAAAGTGTGGCACGAATGGTTCGAAAATAATCTCTACCGGTAAGAGATTATTTTTTTGCCTATGAAAATAATCTCTTACCGGTAAGAGATTATTTTTGAGCCATTCGAGCCGTGATATTCGAGCTACGTAGCAGTGCCGTTTTTTTTTTTTTATCTTATTCAAGTTGTGAGTACGATAATTTTCATCCATATGTTTTTATTCCATGACAAACTATCCCGGCCAGCTATCGGATAGAGCTATATCATCTTTGAACATATTATCTCGTCTTTAAATTGTGCAATCAAATATAGAGTACATACACCCTACATCTAAAATGATCAAATCGTGGCCCAAAGGTTTGCTTTTTCAGCTCAATGCAATGAAGAAGAAGAATTGTTGATAAAAAAAAAAATAATAATAAATATGTATTTACAAATGAATATCCAAATAATCAAAAATAGTATATGTGTTATCATTAATACAATCATCTTTTTTATGTTTGGATGACAAAAATAAATAAATAAAATATCAAATCAAGTTTTATTGTTTGGAATTCAATGGCTGGAAATCAAATTTCTAAGCCTTCGTTTGGCTAACTCTTAGTTGGGCTAAAAAAACATAAAAGACAAAATATGTTAAATAAGTCAATAAGATAAAATATCACATCTAAATCATAATCATTTTATTTTTTCTCTCACAAAAGTCAAAAAAATTAAAAAAGTCAAATCAAACAAACTTTTTAGTTCTAAGCTAAAAAATTCTTAACTAAAAAAAGTCAATACCAACCGACAACTACGTCAATGCCATTCAAGATTGTAGTTAAGCATAAATCATATTTTTGGGAAGTGTTTTTTTTGACTTTTTTTCTTTTGATTTATTTGTCTTTAGTGAATTTTTTTTTAAAAAAATTCAAATTTTAAAAAAAAAAATTCAGCTCGACAAAACGAACCAAAAAATTATAATTTTTTAAAAAAATTCAGAAAAGACAAATAACCCAAAATAAGTAATATTTTTTTACTTATTTTGTCTTTAGTGATTTTTTTTTTGAAATTTTTCAAAAAAATTATATTTTTTAGATTTGTCTTGATAAGATGGACCGAAAAAGTAAAAAATTTTGATATAATTATGAAGATAAATAACTAAAAGCAAAAAAAAAAAAAATCAAAAAACGAATAATTTTATTTTATTTTATTTTTTTTTTTTTTGCTGCCAAAAATGGGCCAAAGTTGAAAAGTACTGTGAGTCATTCAGTACTATGAGTCTCCTTTTCTTTCTCTTAAGCCTTGTTTGTTTCTCTCTAAAAAAAGGTCAAAAAGTCAAAAAATCACTATCTTATTTAAGTCATATTATCTTATTTAAGTCACATCATCTCTCTAACACATTATTTCAAATCTAACCCATATCCAACCCATATTTCATAAAAAGTCAAAAAGTACATTTATTTAAATCATCCCAAACCACCCCTTAATATGAGAAATTATGAAAGGTACTGAAATAAATGTCTCCCTCCATCTCAGCTATCAAAATTTTAATATCAAAAAAAAAAAAAAATCAACGGATAAAAAGATGAAAAAAAGTGGAAAAAAAAAGATTTATGCTAATTTTTAAAAGCATTCAGTGTGTTTGGTTTCAATTTTTTGAATTTAGTTTTTTAAAAATTGAATTTTTTGTTTTTTGTATTTTTTAAAAAATTTTTAGTGAATATTTTTTAAATTTAATAGTTTTTTTTTACTTTTTTAGATTCACCTTACTTAGATGTATCTAAATAGTAAAATATTTTTAAAAATTAATAAATACACAAAATACAAAAAAAATTAAATTTAAATTAAGAAAATTAAAATTTTAACATTATTTTATTACCAACTCAAACCCTGAGTTTTTTTTATATAAGTCATGTTTGTTTAGCGAATTAAGTTGAGTGAAATTATGAGTATGATAGGATTGAGTGCAGAGATTAGTAATGTGAATGAATTAAGTTGCAGATGTAAGATAAAGAGTGTTTATTTATAAACTACTAAATTAATAATACCAGTGTTTATTTTAACATCTTTAAATGGAATTAATATATGAAATTTTATAAATATCTTTATTACATTATATTATGTATATAATATCTTTATTACATTATATTATGTATATATATATATTACATTATAAATATAATAACATAAAATAAATAAAAGTAAACTTTGGAATAGCATGTTGTTGGATTGAAATTTCAATCCCAGCCCCAATGAAAGCATCCTAATCCAACCACCCCCAGCGAAACAAACGTAACCATAGTGTAAGCACGATTGCACATTGCTAATGCTTAAAACGACAGCGTACCAATTAAAGACCTTGAGAACTCAATCTCCCACCGTTGATTAAGAAAGGCGGGAACGTCCCATCAAGAGAGAGACAAAATGGCGGGAACTCAACTAACCCATATACAAACCCTTCAAAAACGAACCCTACCCAACCCTATCAAAGAAAAATGAACGACGACGATGGCCCTTTCACCTCACTCATCATCAAACACTGCCACACCACGTCGTCTCAAGACCATCTTCTCCGACAAAACCCTAAGTCCCCTTTCTCCACCGAATCCCCGATCTTCTCCGCCGAATCGCCGTCGTCGGAGACCCTCCCCACCATGATCGTCATGGTGTCTCCGCCGGAGAGTTTCCATACCCCTACGGAGGATTCTCTATCTCAAATCGACCCCGTCAATGGCCTCGAGACTACGATGGTCGATGGTGTCGTTGATTTGGTAAGGACTTGGATAATCTAGGTTTGAGGCAGCGGTGGTGTTGAATTGGGGAAATTTAGGGTTTTGCAGAGAGAATCCAATTTGGTTGTAACTAACTGCAATGAAAATGGTGGTACTGAAATTCTTGATTCAGGGGTTGATGAAATTGGTGAAAGATTTTGTGAGGACACAATGAATGTTGATTTGCCTCTGAAAGAAATCGAGGAGGGTGTAGGGCTCGGTGAAGGCGATGAAGTGCAGAAAAATGGGGGTGGAGGTCCATTAGGAAGAATATAGAGGATTTGGACAAGTTCAAGTATATTAGTTCAAGTGCTGTCAATCGAAGCGGAAAGGCCATGGGTGTTGGTGGGCGGCTTGAATTGTCATCAACTTTCAGTGTGCTGTCAAGTGATGCAGCGAAACAGACGTTGAAGGGCACTTTGGCTGCTAAGAATCAGATTATGAAAGATCTTTTGGATGCTTTGAAAATGGTTGCAGGGGAGCTAGATGATGGTTCTGGGGAGGATGTTGATTTCTTGGAAACTGCCAAGAAGTGCGGCATGACTTTCCCTCGGCCTAGGTGGTGGCCACAGGACGGCTATGATGACTAAGTTTGTAGATTGAAAAATGGTTGCTCTTGTTGGGATTTTGGTGTGGTGGGTTGTGAAAATTCTGATGAATTTCTGTAGAAATATGGACCTTCACTGGCAGCTATTGCAGCATTTCAGGTGGTTTTGTTTACAGTCTTTTTTTGGGCAGGTGAGCTAATACTTCAGAACTTTTTAAGGTAGTAGTAGTTCTAATTTTTCTAGTTTGGTGGTACTGGATGTGTATTATGAATTTCATTTGATATTTTGTATATAAAATGAATTTTGTTAGGCTTATTGTAACACAGATAATTATTACATCTCATCTCCCATCTCATGTCAAACTTTGGTTCGGTTTTAGCCAGTAGCTCATCAGTTGACCTTTTATGGCACATAGCTTATTCCTGTTTAGAACCGCTATAATTCTTGCTAAGAAGAATGCCTATGTTGTGGCAATTTCACCCAGAAGGTAATGAGTTACTCCTACGGCACGTCCATGTACAATACTCTAGGCTCTAGTCTGAGTGACGAAACATGTAACTTGTACAAATCTTTCCATTTTCCAAGTCGATCTGATCCATTCGTTTGTAGAGCTATTTACTCGATCTCAGACATTTCTGGAACACCTCTAACAGAGGGACAAATAGTCAATTTTGACTTTAACAGATCTTGAAAGAGGCCTTGTATTCGTTGAATACTTTGGACCTCTTTAAAGAGGCCCAATAGCTCCTCCGTTGATTTAGAGCTAGACCCCACCTCTAGCTCTTCCTGGGCCAGTCTGTTTGCCAGCCCCAACTTCCATAGGTCCTTGGTTTGACCTCCCGTAGTGGTCCTTGCTTTTAAGAAAGCAGAGTGGGGCCAATTTCTCATACTTACTCAGTGTGCCCCCCTTTCGTTGAGTGCCCCGCCCGGTTCACTGGGCTGTTGGCCTACCAAGCACTTGCCTGCTGCTCCGAGCACTTGTTATTCTTACTTTTATCTCTGCTGGCTGCTTCCTTTCCTCGGTTGGTTACCTTCAATAGGACTGGCTTAAAAGTCAGGATTCATAGTCAGTGTCCCACTCGATCGGGGCTAGCTAGTTTACCTGTCTGCAAGGGGTGGTTTGCTTCCTTGTTTGCAAGGGGATCCTGCACACATTCCGGAAAGTTCGAATCCGCATGATAAAGTCAAAAGCTGTATCCATGATTAGAGGCTTAGGTAATGAAACCCCCTATTCTCACATAACAACACCCTATCATACCCCCGACTAGGTCTTGCCAATAACCATGTTCATTGAATAGAAACATTAAACTAAAAGTCCATACAAATTGAGCACCTAGGTAAAAAGGTCATATGCAGATAATGTCAAGAGCAAAATGCTTGAACAGCACAACTCTTAGGTTATGTAGTAGTGTGTAGAGGTAAACAACGATACACACCAGGAGCTTTATTTTAGGAAAAAGTTACATGTGTAACCATTACACGATGGAACCATGTCAATTGGGCCTCTTGTCATGAAAAATAGAATTTCAAAACCCCATTTGGCAATCACATGTTGATCTAATCTAATGCATAGCTAACACAAAAAACCAATTGTGGGAGTACCCAGAATCTGACCTGTTGTGAGATAATTGAGCCAAGTTGTTGCCTACAAAGTTCACATAATCTGATCAGGCAACCAATGAGATTACATCCAGGCAGTTGACCAAGTAACCTATACTACCAATGCAGTGATGCCCTGCCCTGATTGGTAGAACAGTATATCTTCATATGCTATTACCTCCATCACTGCTGCCAATACACACTTGGACCAAATTGAGAAGCACAACCTTCAATCTATCATAGCGCCCAGAGGACCTCTAAGGGATTGGCCTAGTGGTGAAGGCTTGGAGCTTGAGGTATGCTCCCTCTGAAGTCTGAGGTTCGAAACTAGGTGCAAACAATTTCTTAAGGCCAGTCCATACAGGGCTTTGCCTTGGCTTTAATTGAGACCCCCCAAAGTGGACAGTGGGATTGGTCTCCTGATTAGTAGGCCTAATGGGCCGGATACCGAGTTATCAACAAAAAAAAAAAAAAAAAGGACCTCTTGACACACATTTTTTTTATAGTTGTTGTTTGTTTCTGCAAGATTTTAGACATTGGATATCAGCAGTGATTCTGATCAAGTTTAGGATCATTAGGGAAATTGAGGCACGCCTTTGGCAAGGCTCATATAGAGAAATGAAATGCAAATCTTTACAATTGACCGATTACTGTTGTCCATTGCTTTATTATTTAATGCATAGCTAAGAACGAATAACCCAGACTTTTAATACCAGCTTAGATGCCAATCGGAATTGCTATGGAGTTAAAGTATGGACAAACAGCTTTTAGCTCTAGAGCAATTTTAACTGGAATCTACAGATATGTCCAGAGTTGTATGCAGGTCTTCTTTGTATAAGGACTTGTGTTCAAAGGCCGAACAATAGGTGAGAATGGGACAAATAGTTCCAAAAAAAACACCAAACCCGGGTCAACCAAGCTCATCAGCTCAGGTCTTCTAAAAAAAATTATCAATTTATGGCTGGCAGCCCAGCATCTACTTTCCACATCTTTTCTCAGCAAAAGAACAAATGAGAAGATAAAAAGGAAAATAGGCATCAGAGAAGGGGAGAGAAGGAAAAAGAAATACTTGGTTCAGAGAACCTTTTAAAGCCAGCGAAATGATGATTTACCCTCACAATCTGTCTGTAGCAGTGGCGGCGGCGACTTCCTGCCAATTCTCGCTCCGGCATCCAGATATCTCTCCTCTCCTCTGCTATTCTCTCCTCTTTTTCTCTTCTTTTGCCTTCATTGGAATTGAACCCTCTTCATTGGAACCCTAGAAAGTGGTGCAGAGATTGGAGATTGAGAGAGAGGGGATTGGAACCCTAGTTTTAAATCTGTATAAAACTTAATATTTGCATATTTATGGCTTAAATTTTAAATAATGAGAGATGAGAATTATTTATTCCAATACTTAATTGAATGTATTTTTATGGGCTCTGGTTTTTTATATAGATTTAAAATTTATATAAAAAACCAGAGTCTTCCAGATTCTGAGGAGAAGCCATGGCTTCTTATGCTAGTGTTAGGCAAGTCCTCCAGCCCAAATGTACTAAATATTCCCAATTTCAATTGAGCCCATCTTAGGTTGTTCCTTGCTCACTTGTATTCAAGACCAAGTACATCAGTCGCTTCTCCAGGCTACATGAATTTTCCAGCCACCGGAATCTGACAGATGCCTCAAAGGCAACTTCAGGAAATGATGCCAAGGAAGATGAGGATGGAGTGTCTTTGGGGACCATGAAATTGCCATTGGACATTGACATTCATCGATTTGAAAGCTTGCTTTTCCAGGTACTTCTTACTTTGTCCACTGAGCCAGTGACTTAGCTTCTTGTGTGTTTTTAAGTGTCGTTTTTATGAAATTTATGAACTTTTGGCTCACTTAAATTGGGAAAAAAAGAAAAGAAAAGAAAAGAAAAGAAAAGTAAAAGTTGTCTTTTTAATTCAGTTTGTATTTTCCTTAACTATTCTTCACTCTGTTATCAAAATGCACTTTCCTTTATGTGGAAATTACTTGGTGATGTAGATATTTAATGCAATAATTTTTTATATTATCTTCCTATTGATCACTTGATGCTTATGGTTCTATACTTCTTTGGATTCTATTGTTTCAGCACTGCACTACGTTAGGCAAACTGTCTTCATATATTAAGTCAACTCCTTTTCCCCCTCACATTTTTTTTTTTGGGGGCTCAAATTCCTATCTGAAAGTCTGACTTTTTCCTTTGGTGGTATATGCAACTTCTTTACCTTATTATGGGCCATAATATGTGAAAAATTGTAAGAGTGGCAATAGTTTAAGAAGTTGGTCTTTTCTCTTCATTTGCAGGATCCTCAGAGAAAAGGTTGACTCCTATTGAGGAATTGACATCTCTGGACTTGAAAACGTAAGTTTATTGACTTGGAGGAACTTATAAATAAATCCATCATGCAACATAGCTTTTTTGTCTTTTTCTTGAAGGGATTGCCATAAGATATCATACTTTTCTGAAGCATTTGCTAGTCATTGTTCATTTATATTTTCAGAGACCTTAGTTTACCTATTGTTGCCTTGATAATTGAGTTAATATAGACCTGCTCTCATAGTACTAGTAAATTGCATCTAGAATGAAAATGTTTTGTTGTTAAGAGTTGATTAAATTGATGCTTAGATGTGGTATACAGTTTTCTGGAGTTCGGAAGACATACATGGCTTATAACTTTTATCTCCAATTTATGTGTTTCGTGATATAGTGGTTTAGTTATTCAAAAGAAGTATATTTTGTTTCTTACCAGTCAACATTATTAGGGTTTTTCTTTTCCTTTTTCATGAAGGTATGGTATTTGAACCTAGTTAAACTACTGTTGTGGGCCAAAGTATTTAGAGATTTTGTTGGTTTGATGTTTGACATTAACTTTGGGGAACTAGGAATTATAGATTGCCTGATGTGTTGTTTAACTAGAATATAAAAAATCTAAAAAACACAAATACAGACTTGAGACGTGAATGCAACACGGCTCGAAGATTTTCAGAAAATGCAGAACTTGACATGGCAAAAAAATTTTAATTTTATAACTGTAACACTAACACATATAAATCATAAAAATAATGAAAAAGGATTAAGTTAAAGGAAAGCTTGGATGGTAGGTTGCAATGGAGCAACCTTATTGCTGCCCGCTCTCTATTCATTGGACACAGTTGAAAAGGCTAATGTGAGGTGTCCCGATGTAGTGGGAACTGTCCTTGACTCACTATAGTCAAAACCCTGATGTGGGAACTGTTTTTGACTCAATACAGTCAAACCTCAACAAATTTGAATACCTGCTTCACTCTCAACATCTGTTAATCCATGTTGTTTCACAATATTGTGCCCTTTTATCTGTTGTTTGTGTCAATTATCCAACCCCATGCTACTAAGCCCAAGTGTATGTGAGAACTATTAATAGAACTCCCTGTGGATAGTTTCAATAAGAGTTGGTTATCTTCTTTGTATGTTACTTTGTTTCTTCCTTCTTGAATGGAGGTTTAATTACAATTAAAAAAGTTTTCATTAACAATCAAATGGCAAATGGGGGACTTGCACCATGAACTTTTTGATTAATCTCAAAACAACCCGAACTTTAGGATATTGAATTTAAAGGTATTAAACTTTCTTAAACATGTTGCTTTTATTGGTAATGATTGTCTTCATCGTCCAAGCCAACTAGCTTAATCCTCTTCTTCTTCTTCTTTTCTTTTTTATTGAGTATTACTGCCTTAATTGTTGAATTTGTGTTGAGTTACTACTTTATACCGAAAGTAAGAGTCTAAATTGTAGAAATGTTATTAGAATGACCACATACAATAAATCATTCCTCTGTTCAATGACTTTTCTGACTTGTAAATAAATGGAACCTTGATTCTTAATTATATTTCCTCTCAGTTCACAATAAAATTTGTTATCTTGTGTGATGAGAGTGAGATTGAGAGAAAAGAGATGGGGAGGATGAAAATGAGGGTTTCAATGGGAGGGAAGCAGATTTAGAAAAAATATAATTTCTCCCAAAAAAGAAACAATTTTTTTCTTGTGGCATCTTAAGTGAAATTCCATTGAGGTTGTGTTTATATTTTGGATTTGTAGAGGTTTACAGAGAGAGAAGAAAAAGAAAGGGAACAGAGTTTCCAATTCTTCTCTTTTTTACAAATCCCTCCACAAATTCAAGATACCAAATATTACTGAAAAATATATAATGGTTGAGTGGCATGTTTTAAAACATGCTAGTAAATTACTTTTGTCACACTTTTTGCTGGAAAATGCCACCAAATCATATTTTTCTTGTAGTGTATATTTATTATACTTGATTGGATCTACTTGGCAGTTCCCTTGATTCTAAGGAAAGATTTGGTGAACAGCCTAAAAATTGGATTGGTCTGAAAAGTAAACTATATAGCTACGCAATTCAATTCTCATGGTAGCTAGATTCTAAGTTGTGGACTCAATAAAGAAGATGATGTGAATTCAATTCTATCATCTGATTATAATAGAAGGAATAATGAAAAAGTAGTGCATTATGTGCTACTTAAGATGTATCATCTGAGGTGCTACTGAAAACATGAACCCTGACATATTATTCACCAGGTGGCTCTCCTCTTTCAAACCTGGGATTGCTGATAACTAAAGGATTCTTCTATATAGATCAAACAACATTTAACTTGACGTTTCTTTTCCCCCTTTTTATGGACTCTAGCTTTTTTCCCCTTTGTCGTCGTTGCAGTGGGCAAACAGTCTTTGCCAAGGAGCTACTTTGCCACTTCCTATGCCTCTAAAGGTTGGTAATTGTATGTATTTTTATTATTTATTATATATGCCTTCTAAACCACTAGTAAGATGAATATGTTCATGGGATTGTTGTGAAAGTGCTTACTTGAGCCTAGGCAATGAGGCTTGTCCCAATATCTATGCAACTTACCCACTCATACCAAATCTTTGAAATCCTCATTAAGGTCCGGTTTAGTGTCTGTTTTTTAGGGCTTCTTATAATTATATATGTGTCTTTTGGAAATTTGTGGTAGAATATTTAGTGTAACTTGCTTACAAGGCACACGTGATTTGTAGGAGAAGACAGGACTCAACCGATTCCCATTTTTGAATGTAGAGCCTAATTTCCGTTTATGAAAACTTGTTCTTTACAAACACTTTTTCGATCCGGTTGATATACTAAAATGCTCAAACGGCATCGGATGTCAACGAAACTTGACACACACGACTAACTAGGCACAAGTGACTTGCAGGAGAAGACAGGACTTGAAACCTATTTCCGGTTTTGAATCTAGAGCCTAATTTCCGTTTATGAAAGCTTATTCCTTACAAACTCTTTTTCGAACCGGTTGACACACTAAAATGCTCAAACAGGCTTGGATGTCAACGAAACTTGACAAACACAACATACTAGGCACACATGACTTGTAGGAGAAGACGGGACTCAAAACCGATTCCCGGTTTTGAATCTAGAGCCTAATTTCCGTTTATGAAAACTTGTTCTTTAGAAACTCTTTTTCGAACCGGTTGACTCACTAAAATAGTCAAACGACATCGAATGTCAACGAAACTTGACACATACGACCAACTAGGAACAAATGACTTGTAGGAGAAGACGGAACTCGAAACCGTTTCTCGATTTTGAATCTACAGCCTAATTTTCGTTTATGAAAACTTGTTCTTTAAAAACTCTTTTTCGAATTGGTTTACTCACTAAAATGCTCACATGGCGTCCAATGTGAACGAAACTTGACACACACGACTAATTAGACACAAATGATTTGTAGGAGAAGACGGAACTCAAAACCAATTTTTGGTTTTGAATCTAGAGTCTAATTTCTGTTTATGAAAACTTGTTCTTTAAAAACTCTTTTTCGAACCGGTTGACTCACTAAAATGCTTACACGGCATCCAATGTCAACGAAACTTGACACACACGACTAACTAGGCACAAATGACTTGTAGGAGAAAACAGAACTCGAAACTGATTCCTGGTTTTGAATGTAGAGCCTATTTTTCATTTATGAAAACTTGTTCTTTACAAACTCTTTTTCGAACCGGTTGACACACTAAAATACTCAAACGGCATTGGATGTCAACGAAACTTGACACACACGACTAACTAGGCACAAATGACTTGTCGAAGAAGACGGAACTCGAAACCGATTCCCGATTTTGAATCTAGAGCTTAGTTTCCATTTATGAAAACTTGTTCTTTACAAACTCTTTTCATCTTTTGTGTTTATTCGATTATTGTTAGATTATAGCACAATGTGTTCAATCACTACCTGATTTTAATGGTATAATCATCATTGTAGGATTTAATTAAAGTTTCTTTGGATAGTTCACGTATACCAATAGTCCAATTGGCGGATGAACTTATTATTAGTGACGATTCGTTATATGAATTGATGGAGTTCCAATTGGCCCTGAATATTGCAAAGTTTGTCTTAAAAGTGAAATAGCCGAACGCTCTTTTAGAAACAACATCCTGAGGTCTAAGAACAATTGGAGAAGCTGTAGGAAGATACATTGTGTGGCACTTGATTCATATATATGTTACAATCTTTTTTTTTTTTTTTTTTTTTTTTGTATTTATTTATTTATTGAAATAAATATCAAATGTTTTACATTTATTGTAAGCTTGAAATTAATTATATTGTAAATTTTTTTGATTTTCTCTTTGTAGAGGCAACCCTTTTGAGTGCGTGATGATATTTTCGCATATCGATATTGGAGCTTACAATTTTATTTATGTATTTATTTATTTATTGAAATAAATATCCAATGTTTTACATTTTCTGTAAACTTGAAATTAATTATATTGTAAACATTTTTTTTTTTTGATTTCTTTTTGCAGATGCAACCCTTTTGAGTACGTGATTGTATCTTCACATGTCAATATTACAGCTTACAATCTTTTTTGTATTTATTTATTTTTTGAAATAAATATTAAATGTTTTACATTTTTATAAGTTTGAAATTAATTATATTGTAAATGATTTTTTTTTGTGTTTCTTTTTGCAGATGCAACCCCTTTTGAGTACGTGATGATATCTTCGCTTATCAATATTGGAGCTTACTGTTGATATTAAAACAAACTATAATATATATGTTTTTTTATTTGTATTGTCGATACTTTTGTTTCACTTTAAATACAAAAATTTAAGTTCTTGAATATAAAAAATTATTAGTATTGTTGGAGAATGTGTTATATATTTTTGTAAAGAATATTTGGTTGACAATTGTTACAGGGTTCATACTTATGTATGATTTTGTGAATGTGAAAGTGGATTTGTGTGGATGTGGATGTGGATGTGGATGTGGATGTATTTTATTTTAGAAAATATTAATAATTTGTACAGGGAATGAATTAATAAAATATATATTGATTTTATAATAATAATTTTATTGCGACAATAATAACCGTCGCTAATGTAATCATCATTTTCTTACATTTTATTAGCGACGGGTTAACTTGTAGTATATACATATTAGTTCAAATCTTTAGCGACGGTTTAAACTGTTGCAAATATGGTATTAATTTAATTTTACTTTTTTGCAATGTTTTAGATTATTGCTAATAATACTTTTTGCGACATTAAATACCGTTGCTAAAAAAGTTTTGGCGATGGTAACCAACATCGTCACTAAAAGTGAAGTTTTTCCCTCCTTTTTTGTGTCAGGTTAAACCGTTGCAAAAACCATTGATTAGCTGTCGCTACAAGAAGGCGACGGTTTGTAACCGTCGTAAATACTTTTTGTCACGCCCCCTTCCGCCACCCCTCATTTCTCGTCGTTACTCCGTCGCAAGATATGGACCTTTTGCGACGTTTGAGACTGTCGCAAAAAGTCTGATTTTTAGTAGTGGATGATGGGCAATGGTGCGATGATGGGTGACGGTGTAGATTTGTGTTTGGTTTTTTTTTTTATTTTGAAAATCTGTGTTTGATGATGATGATGTTGTGTGTTGTGGTAGATCTGTGTTTGGTTTTTTTTTTTATATTTTGATTTTGAAAATCTGTGTTTGATGATGATGATGATGTTGTGTGTTGTGGTTATTGTTGATGATGATTTGAACAGTCTGATTGGTTTATGTCTAATTGGTTTTGATTTTAGTTTTGGTTCTCTCGGTCCCCTGCTCCATCTCTCTTCTTCTTCTTCTTCTTCTTCATCCTCGCTGTTTCAGAAAACAAAAAAAACAAAAAAAAATCCAAAACAACGTCGTTCTGGATTCGAGCCATTTCGAGCCTCAGTTTTTTCGAACTACAAAATAGAACTGGCGTAGCGTACAACGATTCTGCCAAAAGATCCATTGTGTCTTCATTATTATCTCTTTCAATTGTGCCGGCTGCGTAGTGCAAAAGGAGTCATCCCTCCCCTTTCTTTCACACGGACAAGCTCACTGTCCAATGCCACCAGCCGTTTCACCATATCAGAATGCCCATTTTGCAATGCCAGGTGCAAGGGGCTTAGCCCATCTAGATTCAACTTCTTGCCCATTGATGGCTTTAAGCTCATCATTTCTAAGGCAAATTGTGTGTTTCCAACAGATGCGGCTACGTGTAGAGGAGTCTCAACAAAAAGCTTCTCATCTATACCAATGTCTGGTTTTGACTATATTGCTGCATAAAAGTGTTCGATATGAGCAGCCTCCATCAATTGTTCCATTCTGATGATTTGATGATAGCCTTTTGATTAAAAAATTGCTCAAATTTTCTGTTACCTGATTATCACAAGTAATTGTGTCAGCCAACTTTTAGCTAATTAATGTAGCTATAGACTAGTAAAAGATGAATCCAATGCAACCATAAGGAACATCCGAACATGTCATTTAAAAAAAAAAAAAATTAAAAATATATATATATCTTAGGAATGTCGTTGGAAATTTCTTTAAACTTTAATGTACTAGAAAAATTCTCAGTGATAGTAACTCTAAATTATCAATAACAAAATCAGAATATTTACTAAAGCTCTGTTTTTTGGTAAAACATATTTTCTGGTATTTGATATGTTGAAAGAACTTTTTTTTTTTAATCTATGAAAAATGATCTAATTTGGGAGCATCTAGAATCTTGTTACATGGACACATGTACGATTGTCAAGTGCAAGTGCATATCTCGGAATTGCACCCATCAAACCTTAAATTTAAAAATAAGAGAACTCTGGGAAAAAATGGATATATTTATGAAATAAAATGGGGTTATATCACTACAATATACGATGATTTTAGACCAGGCGAGCCCTAAGATTTATGAAGCCTAAGGCTAGGAGTGTAAAAATGGCTTACGGTCCGAAACCTACCCAAGGCTCGGGTTGGGCCCAGCCCAGCCCGAGACCATGGGCCTAGGCCTAGGCTGTCATTTTTGAAGCCCAGCCCAGCTTGTGAGCTTGGCTTACCTGACCTGGCGCATTGACCTGCTCGAAGCCTAACCCGAGGCCCAATGTCATTTTTTGTGGAAAATAGTAAAATTTTGGTGGGAAAAATAGTAAAAAAAATTATAAAAAAAAAATATTCAGGCTCGGCCCGAGCCTGAGCCCGAGCTCGGACTCGAGCCCAGGCCAAGGCCTGTCGGCCCGCCCAAGGCCCGAATACCATCTGGGCCTGGGCCTAATTTTCTGGCCTGTGGGCCAACTCGGCCCAACCTGAATTTTGGCAAGAGTCCGCCGGGCCCGACATGGGTAGGGCCAGACTATGCCAAATTTACGCCCCTATCTAAGGAGAACAATGAAAATGAGGCCCTCATATATATATATATATAGTATATATATAATAAAAAATCTATGCATAAAATGATAAGTATCAACAAGTTTTTATTTAAGTTTACTTACGCATATAATCATTAAAATTATAAATAAAAATTTACTTTTATATATTAAATATGAAGAAAGCATTACAAATATTCAAAAATATTAAAAATTGGGCTGAAACAACACTTGTTTGTATATGTTTTAATTTCGATTGCATCAAACTACACTTATAAATAAAAAAATTTCATACGGGCCCAATAGAATTTTTTTGAGCCCTCTAGACTGGGCTAACGCAACAAAAATAAATTGGGCCTATTTGAATTTGTAATATACTATTAGACACTATTAAATTTGAGGACTCTATTTTGGACACTTTTTTTGGGGGCCTAAGGCACAAGCCTTAGCCCAAGACCAGATCTGATTTAAAATTTTATTACAAAAAATATTAAGAGATCAATTTTTGTTGTCATCAAAGTGATCACTAAAATATTGTCCTAAAATAAATAAAAAGACCTTTAGCGACCAATTTTGAAAATGTCACTAATAAATTTTTTTTTTGGAATTAACAATTTCGCGCCAAAAAAGATTTACTTTTTTAGATGAAAATTTTAGTCTAAAAAGATAGTAATTCATGACTAAATGTCTATTTTCGTCACTAAAATTACAATATTATATAACACTTTTGGCAACTAAGATAATTCGTCCATAAATTTTTATCTCTAAAATCTTAATTTCTATGCAATATATAGTGTCAAAAAGGTATTTTCTCATTTTATAGTTACTATACAACAATATATACATATAAAAATAGTATTAAATACAAACATATAAAAGTGTCTAATGAAAAGTATTAAACGCATACCTCACACCATTGTTCAAGTATCGAGTGACCGATATGAATATTTAATTCAGTCTAGAATACACACTCTCAAATGTTATAATTAAAAAATAATAACGAGTCATAACTAAACACCACATAAGGAATAATTAGATTTTTTCAATTATAACCAAAATAATAATCACAATAGATTATAACCAATATCGTAACGACCTTGTTTGGTGTAGTTTATTATAAGAAAAATTTACCCATAAGTCCTAGTTTCTGAAAAGTTGAACCATTTAGTCCTAAAAGTTTTCTTATGCTCCATTTAGTCCCATTTGCACATCAATCCAATGTTCGAATCATTGATCTGATGTTCGAAATCTAATGTTCGAAACATTAATCTGATGTTCGAAATCTAATGTTCGAAACATTAATCTGATGTTTGAAACATTGTAATGGGACCTTTCAGTCTATAAGAAAACTTTTAGGACTAAACAGTGTATGAGTTATTAATTTGGGATTTATTGGTGCATCCCCCTTATTATAAACTAAAAGCAGATAATCAGAAAATAGAAACTAAAAGCATTCATTTCCCAACTTTTAGATAATCAACTATTTTTTAAACTTATTTAAGATAATTCTGCATAATAAATTGTAGGCAAAAGTTAATCAACTAGACCTAGCCTAGTTGGCCACCTTGACTCTCCTAAGGACTTAGTCTCAAGAGGAAGGTCATAGATTCAACTCTGCTAAAGAGGTAGTTGAATTTGGAGGTAAACACTTGGTGTTTTGCAAGGGTGGGGCACCTTACTCCTATAAGTGCTAATCTAAAAACTAACAACTGACTTTCACAGAGAAAAAAAAAAAATAAAAATTTTGTAGGCAATTTTTTTTTTTTGTTTTTTTAAGATGGTGTTGTAGGCAAAAGTTGATCATAACTAATATTATAATAGATCATAATTAAATATTATAAACGTCATAACTGAAATATATAATACACCCAGAATGAAGCGTGTATTATAGGATTTTCCGTGTAACATAAGCTAGCACAACCAAAATGCTACATGATGACTCAAGTAGAGCAATAGTAAGGATGAATGCTAGATTGGAGCAAAAATAAAGAAGGCTCAGATTATTTACTTGACAACGAAGTGGGTGTTGACCAGCCAACAAACAATTGAAAACAAAACAGATTGGAACCAGCAAAAGAAGGAAAGAGAGATTGGTTTAAGGAGTTTGAGGGACTTGCATGCAGGTTGTGCACATATATATAGGCATGCAATTGCATTTAGATTAGGCCTTCTTTTTTTTCCTTTTGAGAAATTACAACAACAACAAAAAAAATTCTTTTTTAATAAGTAAATTTTGAGTTTGTAATTTTATCAATTTAAATCTAAATATTTCATCCATCTTTTTCTTTTTCTTTTTCAAATCCATATTTAAATTCATAATCCAAATACAATTTTATGTTTTTTTGTCAATCAGATTCAATGGAAGACTTTGTTAACAAAGCATGTGTTCATGACATGCGCTAATTGAATATCAAATTACTGCAAAGTTGTATTTCAGTCTCTGCATAGTTGTGGTTATCTTCTATGGCATGGCACACACAAAATAAATAAATTAATTAATTTCTGTTGGACAATGTTCAATGTATTCAAAGAAAGAATTAATGAAATGAGAGAGACTGTTTGATTACAAAAATCAAAACAGTATAAATAAAACAAAATAATAAAACAATATATTCTTACTTTGTTACAAAAACAAAATTAGAATTTGATAAAGGAAAAAAAATAAAACAGAAAAGAAAACTAATCACTTACCTTATTAGTTTCTTGAACAAATTTTTGATCAAGCCCAGTGTTTAACACTGTGTTCTTAAGACAGATTCGTTCTTTCCTCGGTGTTTTCAGATTGTGGACGTCTATCTCCCACGATAAAATGATTAACAACGAATAGAAGCAGCACTACAAACTATTCGCACAACGAACACACTTTGTGTTTACACTCTTTCTTACAAAAAAATAATGCAGCAAAATGCAGAGAGCAATAGCAGAATTGAAGACGAAAAATTGAGTGAAAATCCAAATGAGAGACTTGTCTATTTATAAGTGCAATGGTGGCTTTTCAGATTTGAATTCAACAGGTAACAAACCTGTTTGAACAGGTATAATACTTGTTTGGTACTGTTTGAACAGGTAAGGAACCTGTTTGGTTTAAATTTGAACAGATACTGAATCTATTCGATTTAAATTAGACAATATGAACCTGTTTGGGTGGAGGAAAAACTAGATACCATTTCGGAATTAATTTCAAAATTTAAATTCCAAAAAAGGTAAGAATTTTAGAAAATAAAATTCAAAATGTTTTTGGCCCAAAAAGATAAGCATTGGGCCGGACAAGCCCAACCCAACCTCACACACGCATCTGCGCCCAAGCTCAGCCTAGCCCGACTGACCAACCGACCAGACGGACAGCTGTAGCGGCATGCGTGCGTGTTTGTTTGGGGTCCAATGGGTCTAGCCCACTTTTCCTATAACCTCATCAATTTTTCATTCACCCAATAATGGTTTTGAGCAACCAACTATACTATGTGAATCATCACGTAGCATAGAACGCGTTACCATTTAGAACCGCCAACTTTGGCACATGGGTCCCACCAAAAAATTAGACCAAAGTTTAGGAAAAATTTGTTTTTTCCCAAAACCATATTTTTTCAAACCAACCATTTCTTATAATCTCCCACATGAATGGAATTTAATGACAACGGAAATGTAACAATATACAGAATTTGTCGAAAGAGTATAAATTGAAAATATCTTGCATCAGGATATGTAGCTTTCGGCTTTGAACCTTCCTTAGTGATAACCTATCAGACTTACTAGCTAACCAATGGACACGATGCCTTGAATTGTTCAGTTGTTTGTGTAAGCTAAGACAATAGATTTCACACAAAATATCTTCTGACACATCGTGGTTCTCACAGTTGTGTTCATTTTGGCCTTGAACGCTCCTGGTTGTTCGTGAGTGCTTCTAGAGAATTTAGCCTCTTCATTCTTATAAAATCGACCCAGTTCGACACTCATATAGGTGATTCTTATTGTGAGTATCTCTTATACTCGTCTTGATTTTTATGCCTAAATCAATATATAAGTAATCATTAAAAGTAAAGCTTATCCTTAAACCCTTTCATACAACACATGCTACAAATATCACTCTCATCATAGGAATGGGTAGGGAATTTTAATCCATTGGTGATTTCTGGTGAGCCATACATAACTTAGTTGTCCCTTTGAACTTAGTTCTTGGAATCTCCAGTCATCTAAGTAGAGTTACCATTATGATGACTCTTATGTAATAGGCATTAATCCTATCCCATTCGATGAACTATACACTTGATCTTTTACCAAACCTTTCATTAACGGATCCGTAATATTCTCCTTAGACTTTATATAATCTATTAAGATTATTCCACTTGAGAACAATTACCTTACGGTATTATGTCGACGACAAATATGTCGTGACTTACCATTATACATATGACTCTGTGCCCTGCCTATTGTAGATTGACTATCATAATGAATGCAAATAGCCGGCACAGGTTTTGGTCATATTGAAATGTCTTCTAAGAAGTGGCGAAGCCATTCTACTTCTTCTCATACTTTGTCTAAAGCTATGAACTCAGATTCTATTGTGGATCGTGTGATGCATGTTTGTTTCTTGGATTTCCAAAAACCAGCAACGCCTCCCAGAGTAAAGACATATCCATTAGTGGATTTTGAATCTTTAGTATCAGATATCTAATTGGCATCACAATAACCTTCCAGTACTGCAGGATATCGAGTAAAGTTCAAACCATGATCACGGGTAAACCTTAGATATCTAAGAACCCGAATGATAGCTTTCCAATGGTCTTCTCCGGAGTTACTAGTGTGCCTACTCAATTTACTGATAGCATAAGCTATATCAAGACGAGTGCAATTCATAGGTACATTAGGCTTCCAATGATTTGGGAGTATTTAAGCTAAGACACCGCATCACCTTTATTTTTTGATAAATAAAAATTGATGTCTATAGGTATTCTTGCTACATTCTTATCATCTTTCATATATTTACCAAGAATTTTCTCAATATAATGAGATTGAGATAATCCATATCCATCAGATGTTTTAGTAATTTTTATTCCTAATATTACATCTGCGACTCCCATATCTTTCATATCAGATCTTTTGTTCAGCATTTGCTTGGTTGATTTGATCATGTCTTGACTGCTTCTAATGATAAACATGTCATCCACATAAAGACAAACGATGACATAACCTTTGTCAGTGTTTTTAACATAGACGAATTTGTCAAATTCGTTTATCTTGAACTCATTAGTAAGCATAGCATGATCAAATTTCTCATGCCATTGCTTATGAGCTTGTTTTAATCCATAAAGAGATTTTACAAGCTGACAAACTTTCTTTTCTTATCCTAGCACTACAACCACTTTGGGTTGCTCCATATAGATCTCTTTATTTAGATCACCTTTTAAGAAAATTGTCTTAACATCCATTTGAAGTATCTTTACATTATACAACGCTGCTATAGCAATAAGCATGTGGATGGATGTTATTCTTGTCACAAGGGAATATGTGTGAAAATAGTCCAGACCTTCCTTTTGTCTATAACCTTTTACCACAAGTCTTGCTTTATACTTGTCTATTGAACCATCTGCTTTCATTTTTCTCTTGAATATCCATTTATTCCCAAGAGGTTTAGAACCCGGTGGAAGATCCACCAATTCCCAAGTATGATTTTGCATAATGGATTCAATTTCATTATTAATAGCCTCTTTCCACAAAGGTACTTCAGGACCTAACATCGCTTCCTTAAAGCTCAGAGGCTCATTTTCTAACAAGTATGTCAGAAAATCTAGACCAAAGGATTTTGATGTTCTCGTTCTCTTTCTTCGTCTTGGTTCATCATCAATTAAATCCTGTTGGTCGAGACCATTACTAGTCTCTTGCGTTTGATTGTCATTAGTCTCTTGACTTGTGTACAATCATAAGTTATTTTCTGTGAACTTAATTCATGTCCTTTCTTGTAAGGAAAAACATGTTCAAAGAAAACAGCTTTCATTGACTCTATAATAGTGTTCACATGTATATCAGGTATTTCTGATTTATAAGTCAGAAATCGACATGCACTACTATTATACGCATAACCAATAAACACACAATCCACTGTTTTTTGTCTTATCTTAGTCTTTTTCGGAACAAAAACTTCTACCTTTACCAAACACCTCCATACTTTTAAGTATTTGTAGGAAGGTGGTCGACATTTCCATAATTCATAAGGAGTGTTGTTAGTCTTCTTGTGGGGTATTCTGTTAAGAACATAATTAGCAGACAATATTGCTTCCCCCCACAAGTTTTGCGATAAGCCTGAACTTAGTAACATGGCATCCATCATTTCTTTAAGGGTTCTATTATTCCTTTCAGCAATTCCATTTTGCTGTGGAGAATTGAGTGCTGTAGTTTGGTGAATAATGCCATGTTGTGTACAAAATTCTTTTAAAGGTGCATCATATTGACCACCCCTAACACTTCTAAACATTTTAATGGTTTTACCAAGTTGATTTTCAATTTCAGTTTTGTAGAATTTAAACATTTCTAAGGTTTCATCTTTACTTCTAAGTAAATATACATAACAATATCTTGTGCAATCATCGATAAATGTTATGAAATACTTTTTGCTTCCTCTAGTTTGAATAAATTTAAAATTACATACATCAATATGAATTAATTCAAGAGGTTCGATTTTTCTTTCAACCGATTTAAATGGAGTCTTAGTTAGTTTCATTTCTACACAAATTTCACATTTGTGATTAGGATCAATTTCAAACTTTGGTATATAATCCAAACCAATTAGTCTACGCAAAACATCAAAATTCACATGTCCTAATCTACCATGCCATAAATTTGACTCAAGAATATAAGCAAAAGATGTGTTATTCTTATTAATAGATGGGTCGTTGAACAAACCAAATATAAATCACTAAACTATACCAAATTCTATCAGAATAATGGCAAGTCAAAATTTGATGGATCGTTGAACACACCAAATATAAATCACTAAACTATACCAAATTCTATCAGAATAATGGCAAATCCAGGTATCGATCCACAGGGACAAATGTGAAATTAGATTAATTCAATCGCAAAATCCCTAAATTAATTTTGATTAAAAAGATAAGATTGATTTTATAACTAAACAACAATTTAATGAAATTGAGGAATTATACTGACAATTAAAATTAGGGTTTGAGATAATAATTTTCGGGAAAAATCCTAGGGTAGAGAATTCACCACTAACCACATGAATGAGATTTAACATTGGCCACCAATTGCGATTCGGTTTGAACTACCTAATATTTCACAACTACAAGTTTGAAATATTGATCAAGAGGGTTATTGCATTCAATGTACAGGCACGAATCATCCCAAGCAGTACGAGTCGTTTGCTCTAAACTATGATAGCAACACGACCCGTCTCTTATAGCATGACTCGTCTCGTACTTTGAATACAAACACAAAGAAAACTAATGTATGGAAAGCATTAGACAATCACAGAGAGTAAAAATGCTTGAAGAGATGAAAGAAACGAATATTAAAAACTTCTAAATCATCCATACATCCATTCAAACCAATTCACAATTAAAGCTAATGAGAAATCCTATTACATGGCTAGGGTTTCATCAAAACCCTAGAAAAGACGACTAGTCACTCATGGAGGAGTGAGAAGAGGAAGAAGATGAGGAAGAAACCCCCATGGAAGTGTCCTTCAAGCTTTGGTAGAATATCACCTCTTTGGAACCCTAGCCTCCCTCTTTTCTGAATTAATTTTTCAAACCCTCATTTTGGCTATTTTTCTGTCTTTTATTCGGAGCAAAAAAGACCAAAAATTCCGTGCACGCATCCTTAGGTGGGCCGCTCAAGCGCCCATGTGGGCCGCACGAGTAGTGGTGGGCCGCACATGCGGTGAAGCTTGGCCACACGTGCGGTGGTCTGGCTTGCTCGGATTCTTCACTTCTCGTACAGAGAATCTGCTTTCGCGCCCTTTTTGATTGAAGTTTTATATTTCCTACCAAATCTGTATAAGTGCACGAAACACATCATCTCCACCAAATAAATAAAATTGAATGACTAAAACTGTAACTTAAGTAGCTTCAATGTGGTACCTTTCAGCCAACATCACACCCCCCAACTTACATTTTGCTAGTCCTCAAGCAAAACAAAAGAAATAAGAAAAGTAAAATACTCTCAGCCACTTTCGTAAGGATCGCGATTGTATTTAACATATGCAACAAGCCTTTAAACCACAAGGTTACCCCCAAGTGGATGAGTATAGTCTCGTGAGGGTTTTCAAAAATGATACCCACAAACATCAACATATTCATATCTGCTCAACAATAATTAACCACACTACTCCACACAACAACCAACTTATGTGCCACTACAGTGTGATATTAAAACATGATGAGTCATTGAAGACATAGTGGACAAGTATGAAGGAATCTATTGAGCTTAAACCACAATTCAGTTAATACAAAAGTAGAGTCCCCTGTACTTGTGAATGCTAGTAGACACATCATTAGTACCCTCGGTGTAAAGTGCAATCTCCATATTAGTTAACTGTCCACTATAATAGCCCAGTGTAACTCATAATAATACTCAACATATACAGAAAAACTAAACTATTGCAACCAAGCTTCTCATTTTATTTTTTATTTTTTTTTTGGATAAAAGACTGTGCAATATCCTGATCTATTAAGCTTTCTAGTCAGCCCATGTAACAAGCATTGGGCCAATGACTCCCAAACCAAACAGTTTTAGGGCACTAGGTGTAGAGACACTCCTACGGGCTTAATAACTCGAGCTGAAAAGGCTACGAATCCGAACTAGTCATTCTCCTTATTTTTCCTTAACTGTGCAATGTCTAGGTCCCTTAAGCTTTCTAATTAACCCATGTAGCAAGTATTGGGCCAATGACTCCCAAACCAGACATTTTTAGGGTACTGGGTGTAGAGACACCCTTATGGGCTTAATAACTCGAGTTAAAGAGGCTACGAACCCAAACAAGTCAAGTTTTTTTTTTTTAAACAAGAATCTTGGCTACTCATTTATTCTTTTCTGCAACCTTAGGCATTATCAATGATGTACACCGGGGATTATAATAAAGAGATCACTACTATGATAGTGTTTTCATGTGAATTAAGGCATACTCATGACAAGTGCACTAATACCACAAACACAAACAACTATCCTAGTGCAAACATCACAAGTGAGTATTTACCCAATAAACCCTTTTCATACAAGCCCACTATGTTCCCCAATTAACATATGCTCATATCATTACCATACTGGCACAAAGTAAACATTAAGTGAAATGGTGCAATCAAGTGTAGCAAGTACAACCATGAATAGTTATTACAAATACCCTCACCCCCCAGCTAGAATATAACATTGTCCTCAATGTAAGCAAGTAGACATTAGATAGTAAAATGAGAGAGAGGATCTTACCAGACAGCATGGGCGCACATCCAGTGAGGCAAGGACACCCAAACACACTTTTGGATTTTTTGTTTTGTTTTGTTTTTTTTTTTTTTTTGGTACAGTATAAAAGAGAAAGAAAAGAAAATAAAACAAAACAAAATGAATAAGGAAAGAAAATAAAGGAAATATACAGAAATCCCTAATGTGGATCTGGCGGTGGTGGTGGGAAATGCTGCTCAAATAGGGCATGCATCAGTGTTCGAGTCTCGAACGCCTCATCATGAACCCTAGTGCCATGCTGATCAAACCGCCGATCAAACTGATCAAATCACTGATCAAACTGATCAAATCGCTGCCCACTCGAATCCTAGTATGCATAGAAGTCAGTTTGCAGAGAGGCAACTGACTGCTGATACCCATCAAATGCCGCCTGTGAATAATCCCGGTAAGCCTGGTAATCGGTCCGGAGATCAACCATAGATTGCTGAAGGGTGGCTTGATTATCCAAAAGAGCCTGATATTGCGCCCTCGTCATACGGAATGGCGGTGGTGCTGGCACTGGTGCGGCGGCGGGCTCGACTGGGGCATTATTAGGATTGGCCGGGGCCTCGGGAAGAAGTAGTGGAGGCAGCAGGCGAGCAGTGGTTTGACGCCAGTGGGTTTTACCATAAAATGTGGGTGGCGGAAGCTGAACTTCATTGGCCTGAAGTGGGTATGTCTCTTGGGCTTTTATGAGCGCTGTAATGAGGTTGGCAAAAGGGAGGGCCCATGTAGAACTACCCCGGGTATTGCGTATTTTGACTTCATTAAAGACTCGGTGCATCTGGTTGTAGATCAAAGTAGGGATGTCAACC
Source organism: Camellia japonica (assembly GCA_030407325.1). Taxonomy (NCBI): domain Eukaryota; kingdom Viridiplantae; phylum Streptophyta; class Magnoliopsida; order Ericales; family Theaceae; genus Camellia; species Camellia japonica. Next base: position 93,850,496 of record JAPPVO010000013.1, on the reverse strand, counting down.
CAAAATCCGAAGTCCAAACGATGTAAGGCACGGAGGAAGTCCCCTCACCACTCTTCCTTGTGGCCAAGAGGAATAACATTCTTTTTCAATACCACATCGAGGAAGAGAAGGCGGTGTGGTAGATTAGCCTGCCGATGCTAGTACGGTTGTCATCATCCTGATGCCCCTCATAAAACTCAATGACCAGTGCCGGGATGGTGAGTTCCCGAGTGAATACCAGGAACTGTTCTGCAGTGATAGGGTCCATGAAACAGTGGAGGACCTCAGCAATTGAAGCTGGAGTGACCACTAACTCCACTCCGTCAACAAGGGAGCAAAGAGCTCCCGGGGCCTCGTCGCTGACGTACATATACTGATGAAGAAGTCGCACAATGCGTGGGTATGCCGGTTCAGTGACGGTGCAGATGCCTAGGAGACCCCGATCTTCAAGTTGTTGAATACTCCACGCAGTGGTTTGATGGCGACGAAAGAAGTCTACATCAAAGGATGTATCACATGCAACTGGTTTGGTAGCCCAAGCATCGGTTGGCACATCCCTAAATGCAATGTTGGCATTGCGAGGCCGTTTGGGTGCTCGGCGGGATGATGAAGACATATCTGCATAACATAATTCAACCAACACAACCAAAAATGTAGAACCATTATATCAACACTCATCAAAAATAGCATGTATGCATACATCACTCAAAACCGCATCATCCTCACACCACCGAATTGATTGGTATTTATTTATTTACAAACTCACAGTGGAACTACAAATATGAAATAAATAAGAAAATTAAATTAAATTAAACAATCTACATTAGTAGAAGGGAAGAAAATAAAATAAACTAGAGTAAAAATTCAGAAAATAAAATAAAATAAAATAAAAACTAAACTACTTAACAATAAAAATAAAAATAAAAATAAAATAAAATCAGTAACTAAACAAGCAAAATAAAAATAAAAATAAAAACAATCCACTAACTAATTAAACTAACCAGAATCACTAACGAAACAATTTAAACTAAGTAAAGAATAAACTAAATAAATATATAAATCTAAATTATCATTAGTATTAGCCCCCTTTATTTCTGAGGTTTTTTTTTTGGGACGCACGTGCGGCGATCGTCTTCTTGTCCAGTTAGTTTTTTTTTTTTTATAAAAATAAACTAACTCTAAATCTACCTACAATGCAAGATTGACAAAAGAAATAAAGAGTTTGAAACCAAAAAGGTATGATTTACCTTGAAGTCATGAAGAAAGAGGAAAAGAAAGATGATTCGCTGGAAAAAATGGTGGTCGCCGGAGATTCGACGGACGGAGAGGAAATAGGGCGTCAGCGGTGAGATGGTGGTGAGGAGGAAAGAGGGTGAAGGTTGGTGATGGTGGGGTTTGATGGAGTTTATGGGTGTGTGGGGTTGAGAGAGAGAAGAAGAAGTTGAAGAAGAAGAAAAAGAAGAGAGAGGTAGAGTGAGAGAGATAGTTGGGAAAGTGATAGTCAATCTGGGTGGTAGGGTTTGGTTTTTTTATTTTTTATTTTTTTTATTTTTAAATATATATATATATTATATATAATATTTATACACGAATTTATTTTTATTTATATTTATTTATTTATTTATTTATTTTTAACTGCAGAGAATTTTTCTTTATTTATTTATTTATTTATGTTGTAAAGAAGAAGAAAGAAATAGGAAAAAAATAAAATAAAATAAAATAAAATCAGATAAAACAAATAATAAAAATTAAAATAAATCTGCATTTTTTTTGGAACAAAATAAAGAAAAATATATAAATATAAATATATACATCATTTTTTTTAAATTTTATTTTAATGAAATATAAATAAATAAATAAATATAAATAAATTTACAAACTGCAGAGTTTTTTTTTTTTTTTTTGTAACTGGGTGCTGCTCGTGCGTCCATTTGGACCGCACGAGCGCCTATTTTTTGGGCCGCTCCTGCGGTGAGAAGCAGTATGCCTTTTGGGTTGGGCCACTCGTGCGGTCTGGTTTTTTTTTTTTTTTTAACCGGGTCGCTTGAGCTGGGCCGTTCGTGCGCCAAGTGGGCCGCACGAGCGCTGATTTTGGGCCGCTCCTGCGGTGAGAAGCAATATGCCTTTTGGGTTGGGCCGCTCGTGCGCCCAGCCCAACAACTCATGCGGTCTGTTTTTTTTCCATTTTTTTTTTTTAAACTTGACTAAGAACCAACATTTTTTATATATATAATATTTTTTTATTGATTTTTTTTTTTAAAATTAAACTAAGTACAACACACAATTTTTTTATATATATATTTTTTAAAAAATGTGTATATATATATGTTTTAAAAGATTAAAGAAAGAAATAAAAAAAAAAAAAAGTACAACCCAAATCATGCTAAACCCCCTTCCTACCTTCCTTTGATATCGGAATAAATATAGCACTTAAAAAAATCTCAGAATGCCGACATAGGTTTACTCTTTCCACGAAAAACACCGGGTTCTACTTTTGTCCCTAACTGTGTTTGTAACTTCTCCCTATTCTCCAACAGGGTGACAGACTAGATTGATTCGGTATCTAGAATCGAGGCGCATAAAGCTACTACCTCAACCTATGGGCCTGCCATACAGAGTTCAAGCAGGGGTAGTTTTGAAGCAATCTCCAACCCCTGGATATTGAAACCAGACTCTAGTCTCGGAAATTCCCAAACCTTTGTGTTCTAGGCTTTGCCATTCGAACTCTCTAGTTTTCCATCGTCTCAGTTGATCTCCTAGGAACTCACTACAAACACGTTAGGTGGCTATACCAGACCGTCAGATGCCGTTCGGTAGAACCGGCTAACACCAAAGGAATTACACCTTTAGAGATTTAAAGTCTCCTAGACTCAAAGTAATCACTATGGAAGATATATTGGGTCCGTCAGATGGACAACCTCAATCATCTCCCTTTTCTCATACCATCCACATACTATTTCAATCTTTGGCCATTGACCTTGAAGGTCGTACCATCTTGTGGGTTTTTAATTTCAACCGCCCCATGCGGAAAGACTTCTATAACCTCATATGGGCCATCCTATCGAGACCGGAGTTTACCCGGGAACAACTGCAATTTGGCATTGAATAGCCACACTTTTTGGTGAGGCTCGAAGGACTTACGAGAAATATATTTATCATGAAATGCCTTAGTTCTAGCCTTGTAAATTTTAGAACTCTCATACGCATCATTGCGGAGCTCCTTTAACTCATTGAGTTGGAGTTTTCAACAGTCACCGGCTTTGGCCATATCAAAATTGAATTTCCTAATGGCCCACAAAGCTCGGTGTTCTAACTCAACCGGGAGATGACACAGTTTTCCAAACACAATCCTATATGCAGACATCCCAATGGGTGTCTTATATGCAGTGCAATAGGCCCAAAGAGCATCAACCAACCTAGTGGACTAATCTCTCCTATCAGGCCTCACAGTTTTCTCAAGGATGTGTTTAACCTCCCTATTAGAAACCTCTACCTGACCACTAGTCTGGGGATGGTAGGGAGTGCCAACTTTGTGAGTGATCATATATTTGCGCACCAACGCCTCGAAGAATCAGTTGCAAAAATGTTTGCCACCGTCACTAATTATGGCACGTGGGAACCCAAAACAACAAAAAATTGTCTCATGGAGGAATTTAACCACAACCTTATGATCATTCGTTCTGGTTGCCACTACCTCCACCCACTTGGAAACATAGTCCACAGCCACCAAAATGTATTCAAAGCCAAAAGATGGTGGAAAAGGACCCATAAAGTCAATGCCCAAACATAAAAAATCTTAACAATTAAAATAGGAGTCATTGGCATCATATCACGTTGTGACATAGAACCCATGCGTTGATAACGCTCACAAGCTCTACAAAAGTTATGGGCATCTTTGAAGATAGAGGGCCAGTAGAACCCACATTGTAAAACCTTAGCGGTTGTTTTCTGCCCACTGAAATGGCCGCCACATGCATGAGAGTGACAAAAGGTAAGAATGCTATGGGTTTCACTCTCAGGCACACAACGCCGAATCACTTGATCCGGACAATACTTAAACAATTCTCCGGTCTTCCCAGAATATTCTTGGCTTGTGAAAAAAATCGTTCTTTGTCTTGCTTAGACCAAGTTTTCGGAATTTGACCAACTGCCAAGTAATTTTACTATATGAGCAAACCACGGGAGGGTCGCGTGTGAAACCGCAAGAAGTTGCTCGTCCGGAAATGAGTCGTGCAAGGCTAAGGGATCACTCGTGTGCTCAATAAAGATGCGGGATAGATGATCTGCAACTACATTCTCGGATCCCTTCTTGTCCCGGATTTCTAGGTCAAACTAATGAAGGAGTAAAATCCACCTAATCAATCTAGGTTTGGTTTCTTTCTTTGATAGTAAGTACTGCAAAGCGCCATGGTCAGTGAACACAATGACTTTAGACCCAAGGAGGTAAGACTGGATTTATTCTAGGCCAAAGACCACAGCTAGCAACTCTTTCTCGGTGGTAGTGTAATTCAATTGAGCATCAGAAAGAGTACGACTAGCATAGGATATGACATGGGGTATTTTATTCACCCTTTAGCCCAAGATGGCGCCGAGGGCATAATCAGATGCATCACACATGATTTCGAAAGGAAGGGACCACTCAGGAGATTGCATGATAGGGGCAGTGGAAAGGGCCGCTCGCAATGTTTCAAAGGCTTTAAGGCAAGCCTCATCAAAGACAAAAGGTGTGTCCTTAGCAAGTAAACTACACAAAGGAGGGATATTTTACTAAAATCTTTGATAAATCGACGGTAAAAACCTGCGTGTCCTAGGAAAGACCTAACTTGACTCACAGAGTTGGGTAGAGGAAGACCTGCAATGAGGTCAACCTTAGCTTTGTCAACCTCTATACCTCGAGGGGACACAATATGTCCCAACTCTATCCCCTCGCGAACTATAAAATGACTCTTCTCCCAACTCAAAATCAGATTTGTCTCCACACAACGAATAAGGACTTTAGTTAAGTTTTGGAGACATTCCTCAAAAGACAGCCCAAATACGGAGAAGTCATCCATAAAGACCTCTAAAAATTTCTCTACCATGTCAAAAAAAAATAGCCATCATACATCATTGAAAAGTCGCCGGTGCATTACATAGCCCAAATGGCATGTGCCTATAAGCAAAATTGCCAAAAGGGCAAGTGAATGTGGCATTTTCTTGGTCAGCAGGGTACACCGGGACTTGATTATACCCCGAGTAACCATCAAGAAAACAATAGAACCCCTGACCCGCTAACCTCTCAAGAATTTGATCAATAAATGGCTGAGGAAAATGGTCCTTCCTAGTCATAGAATTCAATCTCCTATAGTCAATGCACACTCGACACCCAGTAGTGGTTCGTATGGGGACCAACTCTCCTAACTCATTCTCAACAACAGTGATGCCCGATTTCTTGGGCACCACTTGTGTAGCACTCACCCACTTGCTATTCGAGATGGGATATATAATACCCGCATCTAACAGTTTCAATACTTTCTTTTTCACCACCTCTTTCATATTCGGATTAAGCCTCCGTTGCATTTCATGAGAAAGTTTGGTGTCGTCCTCAAGATGTATATAATTCATGCACACAGAGGGATCTATCCCTCTCAAATCAGCCACCGACCACCCTATAGCACTCCGATGTGCCACAAAAACACTCATTAACTGACTCTCCTGCTCAGCAGTCAAGTCAGATGCAATGATGACTGGTAAAGTGTCCTAGGGCCCAAAAAAGGCATACTTAAGTGTGGCCAGGAGTGGCTTCAACTCAAGTGTAGGTGGTGTGACTAAAGATGGTATGGCGGGCTCTCTTGACAAAGAAGGAAGTGACTTAAACCGGGTTTTCCACGGAGGAAAATCTGGTGTAGAGGAAGCATTAAGTAAAGCCTTTACCTCTTCAACTGACCCGTTAATATCTATGGTCTCAAACCCAAAATGAGCTAAACAAGCCTCTAGAAGGTCCTCTACAAGTATGGAAGGTAAAGCTTCCTCCACAATCTCATCCACAACATCCACAAATAAGCACTCCTTTCTCTCATGGGGTTGTTGGGATGCTTGGAAAACATTAAGTTTCACTTGCATGTTACCAAATGAAACTTCCATAACCTCGGTTCGACAATTAATGCATGCATTGGCCGTAGCCAAGAAAGGTCAACTAAGATCACTGGGATTTGTTTCCTAGAATTGGCTACCGTTCCATATCTAAACCAAAAAGTCAACAGGAAAGTAAAACCTATCGACCTTCACTAGCACATCCTCAATCATGCCATGTGCACTTTGAGGGACCGGTCAGCCAACTGAAGAGTCACAGTAGTGGGCTTCAACTCGCCAAGCCCAAATTCCTCGTACATAGAGTACGGCAACAAATTGACACTAGCCCCTATCAATGAAATGGTCCCCTATAATGCATGCAATGGTTGGGGCACCCGGGTCCTTAAGCTTGGGAGGTGTGTCATTCAACAAGATGGAGCTTACTTGCTCCGTGAGTAGGACCTTTTGGGACACATGTGTCCTAGATTTACGCTTTTGCGTACAAAGGGCCTTCAGAAATTTGGCATAGGAGGGTACTTGTTTAAGCGCCTCCAACAGGGGGAGGTTGATTTTTACCTGTTTAAAGACCTCCATCATTGCTTCCATAGATGCCGCCTTCTTATTAAAAGGGGACGGTGTATCAAGGCATTGGGGAAAGGGTGCCTTAGGCACATATGGTGCCTTGGGCTCAAGTGAAGTGCTAGGGACTAAGTCATCCCTCTTAAGTGTTTCTCCCCCACCCTTGCTCTCATTGGGTGTACCACCGTGGTCACCCTTCTTAACTTTAGTTGCATCAGAAGCAATTGACTGAGGCTCTAGCTCCCCCTCACTTCTCAAACTAATCACTGCTTGCACCTGCTCATGGTGCTTTCCATTCCCACCCAAACTCTCTGTCCCGTATTGTCCCTTAGGTTGGCCACAGTTTGACTTGGTAATTTCCCTCCTCTCTCCGATTCATGTTGTTAGCCATTTGACCCAATTGGGCCTCTAGCTTGGCATAGAGTGAGTGTGGGAGTGAACTACCGGTGCTAACCCCTTAAGTTCTGAGAGAACTTCTAACACCTGAGTCTCAAAGGCAGAGTTTGCCCTGGGAACAGGCGGGGGTTGTGGTTGCCAGTACGGTTGTGGGGGTCGATAAGGTTGCGGTGGTCGGTAGGATGATTGGTTGGCAAAATTATTAAAATTCTGCCTTGGTGGTGGAGGATTGTAAGAAGTGCCTTGTGAAAGGGGTCTCCATGAAAAATTAGGGTGATTTCTCCATCTTGAATTGTATGTGTTAGAGTATGGATCATTACCTGGGTTGGAGAATCCTTGAGCCGCATTCACATGCTCTTACTAACTCTGGAAATTGTGATGCCGAAGGGCACTCACTCAAGTCATGAGCAGGGCTCACACATATAACACATGCCTTGTGAAATTGAGGCTGATCTTGCTGAGTAGGGGCATGTCCCGCAACTAATAATTGGTCCATTTTGTGGGACAGTGCCTTTACTTGTTGGGCTAACTCTAGGTTTTGCCTGACCTCATAAATGCCCCCTCTTTTCAGGGCTCCAACTACTGGCTGCCGGACTTGCCGGGCTACGGAGGCATGGTGAAGGGAATTATCACTTAGGTTCTCAAACAATTACTATGCCTCGGCATCATTTTTGGACATGAATGTCCCACCACAGGATGAGTCCACCATTTGGCGGTGCGGCTCAGTTAAGCCGTAATAAAATGTTTGAACAAGTTGCCAATCAGGCACTTGGTGGTGGGGACATTGTTGGAGAAGGTCTCGAAGTCTTTCCCACGTCTCATGGAATTGCTCACCATCCATTTAAGCAAAGTTTGTGATGGCTCGCCTAAATTGGTTGGTTTTACCTATGGGAAAGTACTTCTCCAAGAACCGTTGCTGTAATTGGTCCCAAGTTATGATTGAATTGGCAGGTAAGGAATTCAGCCAGTGTTTGGCTTTATCCTTTAATGAGAATGGAAATAATCGCAACATTAAGGCCTCATTTGTGAAATTCTGAATCCTCACTGTAGAGCAAATTTCCAGAAATTCATTCAAATGTTTGTAAGGATCATCATGAATTAGTCCATGGAATGATGGAAGCATTTATATGGTGCTGGACTTAATCTCATAATGAGCAGCAGTGGTGTTGGGTAATTGGATGCATGATGGTGATGTATATGCAGTGGGTGTGAAATAATCCTTAAGGGTCCGGTTAGGCACATTCGGGACATCAGGATCTGCCATCTCTAATGGCTCAATGTATGAATATGAATATTCAAGCCTAGGAACACGGGAAGAGGCCCTAAGTCTCCTAAGGGTCCTTTCTAGTTCAAGGTCCAAACTCCACAATTCAGGGCGACAAGAATGACACCTGTGCATACACTACCCACACACACAAAAAGATTCCGACTCTGTGCACTAAGTTATGAAAGCAAAATACCAAAGGGAGAAATACTCACAGCGGTTTAATGAAAACGCTTTACTCGTCTTGCGGGTGCTTGACGTGTAGACGTTGTCTCTAACCTCTAATTGAGCTTCGTCTTTCTTTATAGCACTTTAGTGCTTTGCTTGCGAATGTTTGCTTCTGTTTACGCACTTTAGTGCTGCAGTTTTTTTTATTTTTAAAGCTCGATTGGCTCCGCTTGCACTTCAGTGATAGCTTCCACTTTCAAATGCTCTGCACACTTAGCAACACGAAAGCATAAAATCCTAAACTAAAAATTAAAATAAGAATATAACTTTAAATTAATTGATTTCACCAGAAGTCCCGAGCAACGGCGCCAAAATTTGATGGATCGTTGAACACACCAAATATAAATCAGTAAACTATACCAAATTCTATCAGAATAATGGCAAGTCCAGGTATCGATTCACAGGGACAAATGTGAAATTAGATTAATTCAATCTCAAAATCCCTAAATTAATTTTGATTAAAAAGATAAGATTGATTTTATAACTAAACAGTAATTTAATGAAATTGAGGACTTATATTGACAATTAAAATTAGGGTTTGAGATAATAATTTTCGGAAAAAATCCTAGGGTAGAGAATTCACCACTAACCACATGAATGAGATTTAACATTGGCCACCAATTGCGATTTGGTTTGAACTACCCAATATTTCACAACTACAAGTTTGAAATATTGATCAAGAGGGTTGTTGCATTCAATGTACAGGCACGAATCATCCCGAGTAGTATGAGTCGTTTGCTCTAAACTATGATAGCAACACGACCCGTCTCTCATAGCATGACTCGTCTCGTACTTTGAATACAAACACAAAGAAAACTAATGTATGGAAAGCATTAGACAATCACAGAGAGTAAAAGTGCTTGAAGAGATGAAAGAAACGAATATTAAAAACTTCTAAATCATCCATACATCCATTCAAACCAATTCACAATTAAAGCTAATGAGAAATCCTATTACATGGCTAGGGTTTCATCAAAACCCTAGAAAAGATGACTAGCCACTCACGGAGGAGTAAGAAGAGGAAGAAGATGAGGAAGAAACCCCTATGGAAGTGTCCTTCAAGCTTTGGTAGAATATCACCTCTTGGAACCTTAGCCTCCCTCTTTTTTGAATTAATTTTTCGAACCCTCATTTTGGCTATTTTTTTGTCTTTTATTCGGAGCAAAACAGACCAAAAATTCCATGCACGCGTCCCTAGGTGGGCCGCTCGAGCGGTGGTGGGCCGCACGTGCGGTGGTCTGGCTTGCTCAGATTCTTCATTTCTCGCATAGAGAATCTGCTTTCGCGCCCTTTTTGATTGAAGTTTCATATTTCCTACCAAATCTGTACAAGTGCACGAAACACATCATCTCCACCAAATAAATAAAATTGAAAGACTAAAACTGTAACTTAACTGACCTCAATGTGGTACCTTTCGGCCAACATCAATAGCAGATTTTGATACAACAGTCATTACATTCAACTTGAAGAGACCATCACTCATGTATCCCTTACCCACATACATACCACTCTTTCTTAATACCAATTTATCAGACTCAAATGCAAGCCTAAAACCATTCTTACTTAACAAAGAACCAGAAACTAAATTCTTTCGGATGTCTGGTACATACAGCACATTGTTGAGGGTCAGTTCCTTTCCCGATGTCATCTTCAAGATTACTTTCCCTTGTCCAGCCACAGCAGAAGTAGATGAATTTCTTATGAATAGTTGTTCACCATTTGTAGCCTCATTATAAGTAGTGAACATTTTTTTGTCCGCGCAAATGTAACGAGTTACTCTAGTGTCAACCTACCACTCCTTGGGATTTCCAACCAAGTTAGCCTCCGATACCACAGCAGAGAGATTGATGTCATTTACCCCATCAGAAATGTAATTAACTTCTATCACATTGGCTTGATTGGTGGTCTTTTTGCTTGTACTTCTGTGATCCTTCTTAGGGTGGTGGCAATTAGAGGCACGATGTCCAGTCTTGCCACAGTTATAGCATTTTCCTTTGAACTTTTTATTGCCATTGTTGGCGCCTTGTTTAGGACCATCTCCAGCAAATTTTCTCTTCTTGTTATGTGGTTTGGGCACTTGTTCCACTACATTAGCCTTGGACTCAATAGGATTTTTACCATTTCTCTTTTTAGCCTTACGGTTATCTTCCTCAATTCTTAGTCTTACAATAACTTCATCCATGGTCATCTCTTTGCGTTTATATTTTAAATAATTTTTGAAATCTTTCCAAGCTTGTAGTAATTTTTCCACTAACGCAGCGACTTGGAAAGACTCGCTAAGAGACATACCTTTAACATGAATATCATGCAAAATTAATTGAAAACTTTGAACTTGAGAAATTACGGTTTGGGAGTCTATCATAACAAAGTCCAGAAATTTACCAACAATAAATTTCTTTGTGCTGGCATCTTCTGTCTTGTATTTTTTTCTCCAAAGAATCCCACAATTCTTTTGTTGTTTTCAGAGGGCTGTAAACATTATATAACATGTTGTCTAGGCCATTGAGGATGTAGTTTCTCCACATAAAATCAAAATGTTTCCAGGCGTCCACAGCGGCAACAACTTGCCGATCACTTTCATCCTATTTAAGCATTGGAGCCTCTTCACGGAGAAACCGGGTAAGATTCAGAGTCGTAAGATAAAACAGTATTTTCTGCTGCCATCTCTTAAACTCGGTGCCATTAAATTTTTTTGATTTTTCTCCATAACTCATTGGAACTTGAACATAGTTCTAGGTAAGTACTAGAGTCATTGTAACAATCGGATTTGGAGTACTACTTTCAGCAGCCATAATATTTGATTACAAAAAATCAGAAAAAATCAAAACCAAAACCAAAACACAAATTAATTTTCTAGTTACTCAAACCAGGAAATAAGTTATAACATAAAATAATTTTTACTTTCCTAGTTACTAAAACCAGAAAATAAAATATAACACAAAATAATTTTATTTTTCCTAGTTATTAAAACCAGAAAAATAAAACACAAAGCAATAATTTTCTCGTTACAAAAATCAGAAAATTATTTTATTGGATTCAAATAAAACAGGTTTATAAAACGAATTTTATTAATATAATGAAGACACAAAAAGAGTCCGTCTTAAGATTGTTGGACAATCTTCAATGTATTCAAAGAAAGAATTAAAGAAATGAGAGAGACTGTTTAATTACAAAAATAAAACAGTATATATGAAACAAAATAATAAAACAACAGATTCTTATTTCGTTACAAAAACAAAATCAGAATCTGATAAAGGAAAAAAAAAATAAAACAGAAAAGAAAACTAATCAATTACCTCATTAGTTTCTCGAACAAATTTTTGATCAAGTCTAGTTTTAACACTGTGTCCTTAAGACAGATTCGTTCTCTCCTCGGTACTTTCAGATTGTGGACGTCTATCTTCCAGGATAAAATGATCAACAACGAATAGTAGTAGCACTACAAAGTATTTGCACAATGAATACACTTTGTGTTTACACTCTTTCTCACAGTAAAATAATGGAGCAAAATGCAGAGAGCAATAGCTGAATTGAAGACAAAAAAATTGAGTGAAAATCTAAATGAGAGACTTGTTTATTTATAGGTGCAATGGTGGCTTTTCAGATTTGAATTCAACAGGTAGCAAACCTATTTGAACAGGTATAGTACCTGTTCGGTATGGTTTGAATAGGTAAGGAACCTGTTTGGTTTAAATTTGAATAGATATTGAATCTATTCAGTATAAATTAGAAAGATATCAACCTATTTGGGTGGAGGAAAAACTGGACACCATTTCGAAATTAATTTCAAATTTTAAATTCCAAAAAAGGTAAGAATTTAATTCTAGAAAAATAAAATTCAAACTGTTTTTGGCCCAAAAAGATAAGCATGTGGGCCGGACAAGCCTAACCCAATCTTACACCAGCCTGACTGATTGGACGGATGACGGCGCATGTGTGTTTGTTTTGGGTCTAATGGGTCTAGCCCACTTTGCCCATAACCTCACCTTTCCACAAAACTTGGGAACCCCTTGGGGCCCTCTCCAAGTTGCAAACTCAAGTCTTATAAACCTGCACAAAGTTTTCCCACCAAACCAATATGGGACAAACCTTAACTCAAACCTTTATGGAAATTTCACCAAATACACAATTTTCATGGAGCCCATTTTGGCATCAATTTCCCATTCACCCGATAATGGTTTTGAGCAACCAAATATACTACGTGAATCACAATGCGGCATAGAACACGTCACCATTTAGACCCGCCAACTTAGGCGCATGGGTCCCACCAAAAAATTAGACCAAAGTTTAGGAAAAATCTATTTTTTCCCAAAACCATTTTTTTTTTCAAACCAACCATTTCTTAAAATTTTAAGAAAATATTGCATATATTATACATAATGTGACTGGATTCTCTCTCATTTCTCCTTTATCTCCTTGTTTAAATCTCTCCCAACCCTACAATAAGAGTTCAAATATAATTCAATGCTACAATACACTATAAGCAAGTCTCATGTGATGTGAGACACAAGATATATGTCTATTTAGTAACAAATACCTAACTTCTCAAATGATTATTTTATGTGAAATACAAAATATATCTTGTTTCGTTAGTTCTAAATTAAAAAGAGTGATGGCTACCTCACCGTATGGGACAAGAATCCCACGAGAGAGCCAACATATCTTTTTAGTACTAAAGTGTTTGTAAGACATGGGTTCCATGCAAGACATAAGATATGTTTTTTTAATATCAAATATCTTGTCAAATGATTAACTCTTACCACATAAATAGAATAGGAATCCCATGTCATACACAAGAAGTCTCTTTACTAGAAGGAGCCTTGATAAATTATTAATTTTTAGTGATAAAAAAAAATTAAAAAAAAGTAAAAGGAAAGATGGAAAATGAAATATGAAAAGACCCTCCTATTAACACGATTAGAGTTAAAATAACTCATCACTACGTTATAAAATGAGATCAAATCCCATGTGAGGCACAAAATATATCAATTTTGTACTTGATAACTCGCCAAATAATTAATTGTTACCACACAATACGGGATATGATTCCCATTGTAAGGCACAAGATATCTCTTTTGTATCAAATGCCTTGTTTAACAATTAACTCTTAATGATCAAATGTAGTAAAAGAAAAATCAAAAGGAAAAAATGGGGTCTCCTAATCACACTACTAGAATTGGAGTAAGTCCTCACCACTACACGTATATAGTCTTGAACAAAGATCTCATGTGGAATATAACATGTCTTATCAAATGATTGCCCTTTACTGCACATGTGAGACATGAATTCAATTGTGAGACACAAGATACGTCTCTCTAGTACCACCTGCCTTCCTAAATGATGAACTCTCAGTGATCAAAAGAAATAGAAGAAAAAGAAAAAGCAAAAGAGAATCCTTTCCTACATCACGATCAGAGTTAGAGTAACTCATTGCTATCATATAATATGGCATAGAAATCACCTTTGAGAAATAAGATATGTCTCTTTAGTATTAGATGCCTTGTCAAATAGTTAACTCTTAATAATCAGAACAAATACAATAAAAAAGAAAGAGATGGGAACCAAGTGTGCAACATTTCTCTTTATACTAGATGCTTCACTTGTTCTCATAGCTCTCTTACATTTTGGTTATAAGCTACTCATTGCTATTACACAATATTATGGGATAGGAATCCTTCTTGAGTGAGACATGAGTTATATCTCTTTAGTATTAGATTCTTTGTCAAATTATTAACTCTTAGTGATCAAAACAAATTACAAACCAAGTATATGAAAAGGAACAGTATGCAACATTTCTTCATTTGTCGTCTTCTCTCTCTAACTCAACCTTCTTTCAAGTACTCATAATTTAAAAAATAAAAAAATAAAAAACACCTCTTAAACTACTGCATGCTCATTTTATTTGTATCACACAAAACCACAAATTGGAATATATTGACATGGAAATTCATATATCCAGTGATAATATTGCACGACACAAATTGGTGAAATTTCTAGATCAAGTTCATTTTGAACTGAGTGTTTTTTTTTTTTTAATTTATGGGATACATTTGTTATTCATATTTATATTTACAAACACAACATTTCATCTATATTTTATATGGTCAATAGAAAACTAGTGGAAAGAGACAAAAATGAAAATCATACTTTTCATTAAAAGTACTGATGCCAATTTCAAAATATATGTTTTACTCTATAGTAATCATTTTATAATATTTGACTTAAAATTTTAATATAAAGCATGTGGTTTGTAGTTGTAGTACAGTCACATGCATTTGTTTGCAATTTATAGAAATTAAAAGCCACAATACTCAAACAAAGTCATAGTAGAAAAATATAGCATGCATTAGAAATATAATATAATATGTTTTTTCGTACAAGGTTCATTGTCAATAAATTATATATTCTTAGTGGCCAAAAACTTTAAAAGAAAGACAAAGGAAAAATTAAAAAAGACAAAAAGATAAAAGAAGTGATATTTTAATGTACAAAAAATGAGAAACCTCTCTAAGAAATTCTAACCATTCTCTCTTTCTTTGCTCTTTAAAGGGAGAGGGTGGTACTTTTAACCTTACTCTCCCCTCCGTTTCTTTTCTTGTGGCTTCTATTACCATGCTAGCCATTATCACTCTTCTTGTCTTCATCATCAATTTGTTACCAAGAAAACTTTCAGATTTAATCTCAAATCTAATTTGTGACCAAAATTCGATGTTATAAAATGCGTTGTTATACGCTGGGCAACCACCTCAAATCCATAATGTTTTATTTTGTAATGTAGAGGCGATAATTAAGTTAACAAAATTACCTATTGCGATAATGAACAGATCGTGAAGGTGATGTGTATTGTTTGTTTGATTGTGATCGTTTTCTTTTGTTTTGTTTTTTGTTTTTGTTTTTGTTTTTTTTTCGTATTATTTTTTTTGTGTTGTAATAATAATATCTCTCTATGTAGAGGATTCTCTTTTTCATGGAGGTTTTATCCTCCTTGCGTGGAGGTTTGTTTTTTCCCCTATGTAGTGACTCGTATATCTTTCTTACGTGGAGGCTCTCTTTATCTCTTTTGGGATCTATTTTATACTACGATGTACTTTATTGGATGACTTATTATCGGATATACAATATATTAAGTCTTGTGCTTTTCTAGCTAAAGAAATGTACCCAAAAAAATAAAAAAGAAAGAAAGAAAGAAGATGGAAAAAGAAAAAGAAAGCAATGCAATATTTAGGAAATTTTAAAACATGGGGAGCAATTTTTAGGATTCCATTAATTTAGTGAAATTATGATAATAATTTTAGATTATTGTATAATAATCAAATAATTCATAATTTGAAAAATGAGCGATAAGTCTACTTTGAAACTGCTTTGGCGCGTGAGTCCACCACCAACTTGTATGGAAACACAAAACGGCATGTATATCCAAGTTGTTTGGTATTAAACTTGTTAGGTTTTATTATTGGCAATCCCGTTTGACAAGGATTTCTTTAAGAAGTTGATTTTCTTCCAAAACTAGGATTACTTTTGGATTCCTATAAGTAATTGGATTTCTTCCAAAACTAGGATTACTTTTGGATTTTCTATAAATAGTTGGTTTTCTCCCAAAACTATTTAAATTCCTCCAGATCTTCTTTTTGGTTCTTAAGGTTTATATCTGGGGATATTTTATTAGTTTTCTTTGATGTTTTATTGAGTATTCAACTCATGGTTTAAAGAGAGTACATCAAAGGTTTTGTTTGTTATACACAAGAGAGAGAGAGCTGTTCTTCGGTGGATTCTGAAGAATTCGAGCCTGAAGCTTCGGTGGATTCATGAGTGGCTCATCGTAAAGATAATTCCGAGGTGAAGACGGGGTTGGAAGAGGCACATAGAGGTTGGTTCAATTAGGCGTGGATTCGCTAGGTAATTGAGAGTATACCTGTGTAATTCCTTTAAATCTTCTTAGTGGATTGTTTTGTGGCTGTTGCCCGTGGTTTTTTAATCACAGTTGGAGGTGTCCAATTGTGGTTTTTCCACGTAAAATCGTTGTGTCGATTTGTCTTTTATTATTTGATTGGGATTGTTATATTCTGCTTTAAATTGGTACATAATCACAAATCAACATCTATGGTTTCTAGATTTTTTAATTGGTATCAGAGCAGGTCGTTCTATTTTTTTTTAAAAAAATTCTTTTAGAATGAGATCTTGTTTGATTTATGATAATGGATTCAATTCGTGAGGGAAATTCTATGGTTCGACCACCTCTACTTGACGAATCCTCGGAGAGTGATGATGAAGAGCTTGAGCAAGCTTATGAAAAGTTGTATAAGGAGTCTCTTAACTTATTCAAATTAAATGACAAACTCACAAAGAAACTCAAAGTATGTGAAAGTGAGAATGTCAAACTTAAGGAGGAGATTTCCGAGGCCCGGATTGATGCCATCAAGATAGTTGATGATCGACAAGCTCTTTGTGCAAAACTATTGACTTGTGAGACAGAGAGGAATGAGCTACAACAAATCTATGCAATGTATGAAGAAAAGATTGAATCTCTCGAGATGTCTCAAGTTGCCTTAGAAGAACTAATGATCAAGAAAGAGGAAGAGCTCAAGTGTGCTATGGCTACCATTGGTCTTTGGAACAAAGGATCAAAGACTTTGGAGGATATCATTGGGTCTCAACAAATGTGTTGTAACAAGAGTGGCATTGGCTTTGGTGATAACAAAGAGCAAAAACAGAGTGCATCTACATCTCATGATATAAGAACTCAAGGAAAGGGAGAACAAAAAATTTAACATAAGGATGGACTTCTCAAATTTGCTAGAGTTGGTAAGGTAAAAGAAAAGAAGGTACACCCTATTTTTATTTGTCATCATTGTGGTATGCATAGTCATATTCGCCTTTATTGTTATAAGTTGCATGGGAGAGTACCTCAAAAGGGTAGAAATTCGACTTACATATCTAGGCGGAATACCAAGATTCATGAGGGTGTTCACAACACCACGACACTTACCAAGACCGCTAGACCTGATTTTGTTAAGACCAAAAAGATTTGGGTGAGAAAACTTGACTTATGTTAATGTGTTTACTCTTTTTAGTTTTTTGGGTCTCTGTGTGTTTTTTTCAATGAAAAAAAAAAATAAAAAAACCTAAAAAGATTTTCTTAGTATGGTTTTGCAAGCTTGAAATTTTTGAGTGGTCCTTGGTGCATATTGGAATTGATAAGAATATCCATTACATGTTGATATGTGTGTGCTTTCTATGGTCCTTACTCATTTTGGAGTGTGTGTTTTTTGATTAGTATATCTCATTCTGTACACACTCTTGGATTAGCAAATATCAGAGTCTTCTCCTTAGTGATCATTTTTCTCTATGGACTTCTGGCATTGTATCTTTTGCTTTTCTAAAGGAATTGACCTATACTAGCATATCATGGGTGATGTTGAGTCTCTTAACCACCTTCCATCTTTTTGCATCTCCACGGCTTTCCCCTCTATTCTTTGTAGTTCAGGCATGAGGAAAAGGCTACCTCAGAGTCACCAACCAGGCCATCCTTATTATATCCATGCTTCTCTGGTTCGGTTTCCATACTCTTGAGCGTGTCAGCCGCCAATAAGTGTGAAAAAGAAAGAAAAAAATGTGCAAAAGAAAGAAAAAAAAAATGTGCAAAAGAAAGAAAAGAAAAAGATGTGAAAAAAAAGGAAAAAATAAAGGATTCATTGATTGAGGGGAGCCTCCGCCTTTACTCACCAAATACCCCTTGATTCCTAGTGGTTTGACTTTCCTGTATTGTGCTTAGATTCTCTTGTCGGGGTTCAACTTTCAGATCACTACTAGGATTGAATCTAGTGTTTGTCGAACTCCAAGAGTCACACACACACACTTTTATCATGGGATCTATGCTTTTCACATAATGCATCACTTTCTTTTATGAGAAATCTTCCTAGAGGCTGTGCACATTGTGTTTTCTAGTAATTGTGCTTCTTGGATAGTCTTGTGTGTTTTAAGGTCCAAATCTGAAATTCCTTGCTTGCTCCACCATGTTATTTTTTGTCGTTTTCTTCTTGTTTATTGTTTTTAGTATATGGGAGTTTGGTGCATATGTCTTAGGGGGAGTAATGTTGTCAGGTGCATGTGTTTTAGTTTTCATCTTTTCATGCTACATGTTCTTAAAATCTCCAAGTCGCTTCTATTCATGTTTTCCATCTCATGCTTCAAATGCTTCAAGATAATCTAGCCATATGTTTATTGCTTTTTCATATACTCTTGTGGGACTAATAGTTGTTTTGGAGATTGTGGCACTAATATGTTTTGCAGATCATGTTTTTGAGTAAGAAGTTGCATTTTGTTGAAGTTGGCTTTTGTTGGCTGTAATGGGTTGGGGTGATTAGGATTTTATTTGTTAGGTGTGTTTTGTCACGGCATTGCCAAAGGGGGAGATTGTTAGGTTTTATTATTGGCAATCCCGTTTGACAAGGATTTCTTTAAGAAGTTGATTTTCTTCCAAAACTAGGATTACTTTTGGATTCCTATAAGTAATTGGATTTCTTCCAAAACTAGGATTACTTTTGGATTTTCTATAAATAGTTGGTTTTCTCCCAAAACTATTTAAATTCCTCCAAATCTTCTTTTTGGTTCTTAAGGTTTATATCTGGGGATATTTTATTAGTTTTCTTTGATGTTTTATTGAGTATTCAACTCATGGTTTAAAGAGAGTACATCAAAGGTTTTGTTTGTTATACACAAGAGAGAGAGGGAGTTGTTCTTCAGTGGATTCTGAAGAATTCGAGCCTGAAGTTTCGGTGGATTCAGGAGTGGCTCATCGTAAAGACAATTCCGAGGTGAAGACGGGGTTGGAAGAGGCACATAGAGGTTGGTTCAATTAGGCGTGGATTCGCTAGGTAATTGAGAGTATACCTGTGTAATTCCTTTAAATCTTCTTAGTGGATTGTTTTGTGGCTGTTGCCCGTGGTTTTTTAATCACAGTTGGAAGTGTCCAATTGTGGTTTTTCCACGTAAAATCGTTATGTCGATTTGTCTTTTATTATTTGATTGGGATTGTTATATTCTGCTTAAAATTGATATATAATCACAAATCAACATTTAGGGTTTCTAGATTTTTCAAAACTCATTTTTGAAAGATACATTACCAACAAGAAAAAGAAAGCGATGCCAAACTCTCATTTGTTATGTAGTTATTTTAGTTGATTTTTTTAATTATATATATATATATATATATATATAGAGTAATGCGATTAGGTGTTTTGACATTTTAACTATTTCAGTTAAAAAATCACCACCATAAATAGAATTTGAAAATATTTAGTAAAACACCAAATTCAACCAATTGTAACATATTGCAATATCTAAATACCATCAAATAAAATAAACCACGTCTATAAATATTTGAAAACATTATTCATAAATCTCATATGGGAGAATGTTGATCTATTTAGTTCTAACATTTTCCTTATGAGCCAATTAGTTCTTTTTGTTTTAAAAAGTTATATTTATTTTATTTGATGCCATTTGAATGTAAGTGAATGTCCTTTTGTAATTTATTTTTTTAATTTTTTGATTTGTTTTTGGGATGAAAATAGAAATGTGAGGTGTGGAAGATTCTTTTTGAGGAAATTGGTGGCTGAAGTGTTGATTGTCGAGCGTAGAAATCTACATTTCCGTTGCTGTGGTTTTTTTGTGTTACATTGTAGTGTTATATTAGGAATGTTATGTTTGGAAAAAGTAAACTGAGAAGTTTTTGTGTGTTACATTGATTGGAGTGTTACGTTTGGAAAAAATACACTAAATGAGTTTTTTTTTAATGTTATATTATTACGTTTGAGAAAAGTACACTAAGAAATTTTTTAGTGCTACATTGATTGGAATGCTACATTTGAAAAAAAAAAATATAGTAAGAATTTTTTTTTGAAATGTTACTGTTGTTACGTTTGAGAAAAGTACACTAAGGAGTTTTTTAATGTGTTACGTTTGGAAAAAGTATACTAAGAAATTTTTTAGTGTTACATTTGAAAAAAATATACTAAAGAGTTTTTGTGGAATGTTACGTTGTTATGTTTGAGAAAAGTACACTAAGGAATTTTTTTAACGTGTTACATTGGAGTGTTACGCTTAAAAAAAGTACACTAAAGCGTTTTTTTGAAGTGTTACGTTTAATAATTTCAATATTATGAGAAAACTCACATTTGTCCCTCAACACGTAACACGCGTATTTATGCTTGACCTTTTATGTAATTCACACTATAATGGAACCTTTGGGTCCATAAAAATAAAATAATAAAAAAAAAGAGGACCAAACCATTAATAAGATCACTATTTAAAATTTATTCAGTGTGTTTGATTTGAGTTTTCTGGATTAAGTTTTTTGAAAACTGAGTTTTTTGGTTTTCGTATTCTTTTGTTTTTAGTGAATATTTTTTAAATTTTAAACATTTTTTTTACTTTTTTAGATGCACCTTAGTTAGATGTATCTAAAAAGTAAAAATTTGTGAAAAAATATTTTAAAAAATTAATAAATACATAAAAATACAAAAAATGTACTGAATTCTTGTATTTTTTTTTGTATTTTTGATATTTAGTGAATTTTTAAAAGATTTTTTTTACAATTTTTTTACTTTTTAAGTATATTTATGTTAGGTGTGTCTAAAAAGTAAAAAATTGTTTAAAATATTAAAAAAATTCTGTAAAAACAAAAAATACGAAAAAATAAGAAAGTAGAATTTTCTGAAAAGTGTTCTCTGAAAAATGAAAACAAGCAAGCTGATTGGTATTTCACCCCAAACATTTTGTGTGCTAGTAAATTTAATATTTTGTAAAACAAATTAACTCCATTAATGATTAAATGTTAATAATTTAAGCGAATAATTGTTCAAATTAATGGCTTAGGGGTAAAATGACACAAGTGTGTTAGTTTGAAGCCAGAGAGTGATTTTTTTTGGGCAGGGCTAGAGGTCCCAAATTCGAGATTTTTTTTTTTTTTTTTTTTTTTTTTTTTTTTTTTTTTTTTTTTTTTTAAGGGTGGTTATGTATTGTGTCAAAAAATTAGACATTTTGCACCAACTTATCGTATAAAATTATATGAATTAACAAAATTTAACCAATAATTTAATTGATCAGTCAATTTTATTATTCAACCAGTCTAACCTAATTAACTGATTAGTTAGGCTGCTGGTTAAAATTTGTTAATTCAATATAATTTTTTGCAATGAGTTAGTGCGGGATGTCTAATTTTTGGCACACCCCTACACATAACCACCTTTAAAAAAAAACAAATCAACACAGCCTAACAAATAAAATTAAATTAAATTTATAAAAAAAAAAAACAAACCAACACAGCCCAACAAACAGGTGAAAAAAAAAAAACTCAGCCTATATGGTTTGATAAGGTGAGTGAGTTGGATTGGATTGATTGGGTGATAGTTCAACCCAACTCACTCACCTTATCAAACTATATAGGCTGAGTTAGTACGTAATGTCTAATTTTTTAGCACACAACACATAACCACTTTTGCAAAAAGAAAAGAGAGGAAAAAAAAATTTAAAAAAAAGAAAAGAAAAAAAGAAGCCAAACTAATGCAGCCACCCCCCCCCCCCCAAAATGAAATTCAGATGAAATTCGAGGCAAATTGAGGAAAAAGAAAAGAAAAGAAAAGAGAGGGGAAAAATTAAAAAAAAAGAAAGAAGAAGAAGCCAAACTAACGCAGCCACCCAAAAAAAAAATGAAATTCAAGACGAATTCAACCTCGAATTCGAGGCCTCAAGCATTATTTGTTTTTTTCCCCACAAATTTGATATAAAAATTTGATTTATTATTATTGTACTCATGTCAATTTGTATACAATTTATAGCAAAAGCTTCCACATCAAGATTATATATTGGCTGTCAAAAAGAGTATAAAAAATTATAAAATTATAAAAAATAAAAAAAAAAAGAGAAAAAAGAAAAGAAAAGAAGGAAAAGTGATGCATTAATGTACCAAAAAGAAAAAGAAAGCGATGCAACATTGAAGAAGTTTTGAAACATGGGGAATAATTTCAGGATTATCCCCGTTCCAGTTCAATAATAGCTATTGTCGACTCTTCCAACTCAACTTATTAAGCGCAATCAAGACAACGCTTGGCCCACCAATGCTTTCAAAGCACTGAAGATCTCTCTCTCTCTCTCTCTCTCTCTCTCTGAGCAGCTATGAAAATCGCCACATGTATCGTTGTTGAGGCTCTCATTCCAATTGCGGTCTCGTCACCAAGTTACTGTTCCTAAGCCCGCTTTGGAAATCTGATTATTTTAATTAATTTTTTAATTATTTTATTAAATGAAACAAAATTGTGTTTAAAATGATTTGCAAAGTTGAATAAATAGTTAGAAAAAAAAATTAATATATATAAGATGTGATATTTTATTTTATTAATTCTTTTAATTTTTTTTAACTTATGGGTTCATTGTATTTTCTCTTGACTATTTTAACTATTTTAATCCAAAATATATATATAAAAAAAAATGTACACAACCTTCTTCCTTTATTTTCTAGGGTTTGCAATATATATATATATATGTATGTATGTTTCTGTGTATATGAAATTTTTGATGGGAAAATGATGAGATAAGGGGAGTGGAGGGTTTTGCCTACTGAGATTAGAAGGGTTTTCTTTTGGAGTTGATTAGTTAAGTAGAATAATGTATAATGGAATTTTTTAAAGTTAAGGTTTTGCAATGCAAGGGTTATCAGTTATGGTATGCTGATCTGCAGACTGATCTGTAGCTGCTTGTTTTGACCTGTGTATGCTGATCTGAATATGCTGATCTGCAGACTGCTCTGTTTCTCTTGGTTGAGCTGATCTGTTAGTCTTGTTTTGCTCAACATTGTTTTGTTAATCTTTCCTAACTGTTTCTGTTTCTTTTGTTTTGTTTGTTGGTTTCTTACCAACTGGAGTTTGGAGTTTCAGTTAGCCCCAAATTCCTCTTTATTGATGTTCAATATCTTTTTTGCATGCTTTTCATCTATAAAGTTTTTCTTTGCCGATCAAAAAAAAAAAAAAAAAAAAAGGTTTTGCAATGCAAGGGTTTTGAGTTTTGAATGTGTTTCAGAGTTTTTGACTTATTCATTTGGTTTGGAAAATCAATTCTGACGCAGCGGACTATACGGAGACTAGATATCGTTTTAGTTGACGAAATGGGTTCTTGAATCCATGAGAAAAATAGAACCTTGAATCCACAAGAATGAAAAAATATCTTAATATTATTTATTGAATGAATAAAGTTATCTTTGTCATGAGGCTTACATAGCTATTTATAATAAACTAAACCTAATACTTGTAGGAAAAGTAATTCTAAAATAAATTAGGTAACTTAAATCAATACAAATAAGAAAACCTAAGAGAATAGGAAACTAAAATTCTAAACTACTTTAAATCCTAGTCAAAATCTAATTCTAAAATAATAAAATTAATAAATAATATATCAAAAATATTAAAACTAAAAATATAAAAATTCTTAAAATCTTGTCCTGCATCAGACTCCTCTTTTTTGAAAGAACTCATCTTTGAGTTCATATTAGAGATCTGCCATCTTCCATGCCAAATAATGAGGTATTTTGAATACTTCAGTTGCTTACCCTTCATCCACAAGTTATATGTAGAAAAGTTTTCTTTCTGAAAGTTCTTCTCTATATGCTTCAACTGGTTGACAAGATTAATTTGACAAGTATTGACAATCAAATTAAATTGTTTTACACCAAGAAAATCAACCAAATTTACTTTATGTAGAACTTGCATGCTCTCTTGATGTTGCACCATATTCCAGATTCAATTGATCCTTCAATTATCAACTTTGGAATATCAAGTGTAGTATCAACCAAATTTTTTTGTTGTATGCAGTGGTTGTATTATCTCTTCTTCTATTTTTTCTTTGTTACTGGGCTCAATCAGATCTCCTTCTTCCTCAATAGTTTTATGATTTGTTTGTAAAACTTTCTCCCCAATATTCAAATTACCATGTGTTGATGCATTATCAACACTCGAACAAGATTTTGTATCTTCTTTATTAGTTTTACAAACAATTTCACCACAAATAATATTTGGATGCGAATTCTTTTCTTTCGCAACTACAATTTCATTGCAAATTTTTACCAACTCCATGGAAGTATCTTGATTTGTATATGACAATATATCTTTATGATCATTAAAGTAAAATTTTGTTGCTAAAAACTTTTTCATTATTAACCATGAATAAATTTTGTCTTTACCTTTGCAAACTCGATAATCTTGTAATCCATTCCACCACTTCAATGCAATTTTATTAAGTTTGTAGAATGCAAATATAACCTTCTTTTCATGAGGAATCTTCATGAATTCAAAGAAATTTTCAAGATCAAGTAACCAATCAAGAAAATCTTCTTTTTGAAACTTACTTGAACCGTTAAAATATGAAATTTTTGCAAAATAACGCAAGCCAACAGGTTGGCCTCCGGTGAATCCTTCGGCGCAATTGCTGTCAACTATTGGTTGCCTCTGGTTGATGATTAGTCCCATATCAGCAAGTAGATTACAAATCTCATTGCGAAGTTTATGCACCTCTAGCCGATGTTCCTCAATCGCATCCCATATAGCTTCCACCCTACTGTAGACGTCCCTGAACGTCCCGGGAGGGAATCCCGTTTTGTTCATTTGGGCTCACTACGGTTCAGGACTCAAATGTCACGGCCCTGTATCTAATCTCGCAGAGTGCAATGCAAGACCGATGAATCATCAAAGAGTCCAAATCCGGCAAATCGTTTTTGAAAACAGATTTTTTGAAAGAAGTGCCAAACATGGACTGCTTTGCCAGATACAGAGTCGCCACCTAAATATTTTATTTTGGGGAAATTTAGGAAACCCTGACTCGTTGCCTAAGGCCACGTGTCCGTCATCATCAAAGTTGCCTCGGCTCGGGAACTTGGGTATGATTGGAAAAGGTCACTTCGTGAGCACCCCCGCTCGCCCGATCAAAGATCGGCCTCTACTAACCATGATATCGAGTTTTGAAAACATTATGCGTCCTTATTCCGGTTATTATGTGATGCGCACAGCATACAAGTATAGACTGGATCACCTGAATTGGAACAACACACCTCATATTTGTTTATTTTGAAAATGGTTTGATGGTGCTACCCGCAAGTAGGCTAAAATGTGGATTTGCCACCCTCCGGTGGGCTTAGAAAACAAGATGATTTGCCACTCTCAAGTGGGCTTAAAACTCACAGTCGATGAATTGTTCCAATCCAAATAATCCAACCTTCACCCACAGGCATTCAGGCAGTTATATCACATAAGCAAATAGCCTCATGGTAAGCATGCTATCATGGCAGTCACTCACACACATGCAAGGATGCTAAAGCATAAACACTTACCGAGTACTCCGAGCCAAAACAGAAACTAGTTAGTAATCAATACATGATCCTAGTTCATGTTAAGATGGCTAATGCAACACATACAAGAATGCAACTAAGATAGGCTCGACTATTCTAAAATGGCATATGATGATGCTACAGTTAACACGTATTCAACTTGAAATTGAAATACAATACAATTAGTATGATGCGCCGAGCCCGGTGCATGCAATACAGATGAATGATGCAAACATGCAAGCATAAGTATGCTAGTTGAAACATGCCCTAATCTAACCATCATAAGTTGGTAAATAAAAGGGAGAAAGACGTGGGGTTGGAAGACATACATCACACGCACACACACTTATTACAATTGTGCCCTCGCTCGGAAGGTCCGAATAAATAATACAGTCCGAATAAATACAAAACCCTAATTAATTAACAAATTAACTACGAAAGCAAGTAAATTAGCATGCAAGCTATGGACCGCCTCAGCTCTGTTCCGAATGGTGAATGATGCATGCTTGAGTTGCTTGGCGTGGAAATCCATTGCGATGCCCCGATTCGCCTCTGTTTGCAATTAATTCCGGAACGCTGCGCAAAGCTCTGGAAGGCTGTTGATTTCTGATTTGCTGCAACAGAGAGCAAGAAAGGGGCATGGCAAAGCATTTTCACATATGTATGCACGACCTCGATCCTCGTGCCACCAATCACACATCTCGATGCATGATGGCCGAGGAGTCAAAATGCACGACTCGATGTGATATGAATGCACATGAAAACACAACAAGGCCTAGACTCCATCATGGGTAATCCGGAGTGTCGGCGACCGGGAATTGAGACACGTTTCGTCACTCTGAGTACGAAACGTCCCTCGTTTCCCGTGTTTGGACTAAACCCTACTCCAAACACAATGCAATATGCATGATATGCATGAATGCAATTCTAACATGCAATCCTAATGCGATGCAACTAAGTGATGTAAACACGACTAATATGCACAATGTTATGAACTATATACACAATGCTCATGAATTATGGCATACTCAATGCGACTAACAGCCTAGCATACACAATGCGAAGAATGACATGGAATATGAATGGACCTCAGCCACACTCACATCAGTGGCCATAAGATGAAAATGAGACAACTGAAATGCGTGCACACATGCACGAATACCGAGGACCGAACCTAAGGCATCAAATGCCACTCTACCAAAGCATGGCAAGGGATGAAAGATGGCATACAAACATGCAATTTCCAGCACTGAAATATGATGCGCAATGGTCCCAAATCATGGAAACATGGCACCCAATGCATGAAAGAGGCCCCGAAACTCAAAACTAGACAAATGCATTGAACCACAAGTATGCAGAGCAAGCATTATTTGGCCATGAGGCATGAAAACAGAGCCAAGGCAGTCCAAAATAAGCACAACATCAGTTCCAATAATGGCCCAAATATAGCGATCCCGGTTTTCCCTTCATTGTTTAATTGTATTTCAGACTCGATTTCGTGGATGTGTTGTTGTCTTTTTCCCGTTTCCATCCTTTACTCTTTGTATATGAGTCTTGGGTCGTGTTGGGTAGGTTTAAAACAGGCTGGTTGTGTTTGGAAACCAAGGGTTAGTGTCCATTAAATTTTCATAATGGTTCATTTAATATCCTTATTAGTGGTTCAGTTACTATCCTTATTAGTGGTTCATTTAATATCCTTATTAGTGGTTCAGTTACTATCCTTATTAGTGGTCCATTCATATTCAAACTTGTCCTTTCAAATTCCAACTAGTATGTTACACCAAGTTGCCTATAAATTGAGCTCACCTCTCAACTTCTATGGTTCTTCCCATATCTCTCTCCATTTGGCTTGCTCTTCATTTTGATTCGAAAATTATTGGGTTTGGAGCACCTCCAAAATCCTTCATCTTCTCCATTGGTCTCTCCATTTGAGGTAGAGATTCCAACTCATCTTTATGAGCTTTAACCTAGATGTTGGACTTTTGTTTAAATGGTTTGATTTGGGAAGTTAGGGTTTTGAAATGTGTTATTTTGAAAAGAGGGGTTTTGTTTATTTGACTCATCCATACGTGTTTTGGGTCTAAAATAGAGATTGTTGATGTTGTTAGTAATATTTGAGCCTTTGGGTCAATATTGGAAAGGGGGGGAGAAAAGCCCTAAATTTTGATAAATTAATTTATATAATAAAATTTGGAAGATATGGAAATATGAAATTGAGTTGAATATAATGAAATTTGCTCATTATGAGATGGAACGATGGAGTTGGATTACATTAATCATTCACTTTTAAAAATAATGACAAATTATCTGTTATAACAATTATTACTCGCTTAGAAATAATTGTTTTGGACTACCGGTGGAGGGTAGTCTTGAGGGTTGTAGACAATGCATGGTGATTAGGCAAACTAAAACTAATCAGTTGAGTATGCTATTGAATATGGCGGTTGGTATAATACATCAAAATTTTATATTGATTGATCGAATTTGTACATGATAATCGCTTATATACATTGTTTTGTGTGGGAGGAGATGGGGGATGTACTCCACGGTTTATTGGAAGATGGGGGATGGACCTCTAAACCGGATTTTTGTTTGATATTGATACAACACTAAAATGTGTATCATTTGTGAAGTATAGAAGTGTTTTGTTTGATATTGATACAACACTAAAATGTGTATCATTTGTGAAGCATGGAAGTGTTTTTGTCTGAGATTGATACAGTACTAAAATGTGTATCTATTATGAGGTATGAAATGTTTAAAATGAGTTATTATCTCGCCTGAAATAGAAATACTGTTGATATGAGATGTGATCTCGTTTAAATTGATTGGCCAAGTTATGAGTCATAGTTATGAATTGAGAATTTGATAAGAAATGGAAACTGGAATAGAACATGGACATATTAGTCATAGGATTGTAATGTGTTATAAGTTGTTGTGTAAGAGTTAAACGTTTATCAATTGCTAACGTTTTAGTTACTGTTCATACTATGTTTAGCATATCTCTATTGGGCGTTGGCTCACCCTAAATGGGACATCATTTTCAAGTACAGGTGTTATGCCACCTCCAAGGACATAGCTTGGAAGGCTTGAGGCTATTAGACCACCTTTTGTTGTTTTGTTGTATTACATGTATATCAAGCCAATGGCTTTCTTTGTATAGAGTTTGCACTCTCTTTTTGCAACCAAGCATTGTCTTGGGAAGTTGTAAGCCCATAGGGCGATTACTTTTATTGTCAATATGTAATACATTTTGTAAGAACACTCTGATGATTGTAATATAATATCTCTTTCCTATATCTTGAATGTATGATATTATGGGTTTATTTTGAGGGCGTTACACCAAAAGTTCTAACATGAAGGGCTAAAACAACATGCAACCTAGGCTAGTAAGCATGGTTTACATGGCATGTATATGAAGCATAAGAGAGGTAACCAAACCAGCCCAAAACAGTAACATGGCATGTCAAATAAACCCCAAATAACCACTGAAATACATCCAATGCATGCAAAAATGATGAGCTCCTTTGGAGGGCCATGCAAGGGGTTACTCAACACATACAACAAGAACACTTAACATGGCAAAACCAACTCTGGAAATCAATTATGACAGCCCTAAAACTCACCAAAAAGGCCCTAAAATGGGTCAAGGAAGCATGCAATGAAAGGTCCTCTTGAAAAGCCTTGAGGAGGATTGTTCCACACATGCATTAGGGACACAAAATATGGTCAAAGAGGCTCCAGAAAGAGCTAAGGAAGACCTTGAAACTCACCAAATTGGGCCTAAAAAGTGACTTCACAACATACAAGTAAGGGGCCCTTTGGAAGGCCAAAAGGGCCAACAAACAAGACAAGGAGAGAGGGGGTCACCCCCCTCTGATTTTAGCTCTCAAAAACACACCTAAGCCACTGAAAATACACTGGATTTCAGTGGCTAAGAGGCCAAACCAAGGCCAATGCGAATGCTCCAATGCATAGCCCTAATCATGAGGGAATGAAGCATGCCAAGAGGAAGATGACCCCAAATAGAAAAATGCCCTTAATCAAACTTCAATAGGGGATCAAAATAAGACTTTTTTTAGTTCATGGAAAATCTCAAAAATGCTTGCAAGTAAGGCTAAGATATCATGCAAAATAAGCCCTAAAAGAGAGATGAAGTATACAAGGATGTAGGAGACCTCAAAAAGAAAAGTATCCTTAATCAAACTTCAAGAGGAGCTCAAAATAAGACACTTTATAGTTTATAACAAAACCCAGAAATGCTTGCAAATAGGGCTAAGCTATGGAGAAAAATAATGCAAGAAAAAGGGAAATGGAGACTTACCCTTGTAGCACAGCAATGCAGCAACTTCTGGACCAATTTGGTGAACCTTCAACCCCTGCAAATCAGTCCCAAAGTGCTGGAATGGATGTTGGAGGTGGTAGGCTATGAGGTGTAGTGTAACTGACCAAGAACAAGAGTGTTTTGAGCTTGGATGAGAGAGATATGGAGAGTTGTATGTATATGCCTCAGCTGGTTTTTTCTAACCCTTGCAAATGGAGATGGAGGCTTGGTTTTATAGAGGAGAAGGGATAAGGCTTCTTGGAGAAGCCTCAAGAGAGGTTCAAAGCTTCTCAAAGAAGCTTGATCAAAAGGGTCAAGCTTCTTGAGGAAGCTAGACCAAAAGGGTCAAGCTTCTTGAGGAAGCTAGACCAAAAGGGTCAAGCTTCCTCAAGAAGCTTGACAAAAGAGTCAAGCTTCTCCAAGAAGCTAAGCAAGGGGGTCAAAACCAACTAAAAAGGATTAAAAAGAGGGTCAAAATCTCGGACAGTGGGTCAAATGCTTCACAGCTGGCACAACTGTGAAGCACTTGAGAAGGCCAAAAAGGAGGAAGGTGACCGACCAGTTCAAGTGGTCGGTTGACCACATGCCCTGGTCGGCCGACCAGGGTTCAAAAGGGTCAAGGTGAATTTCTTGTCGGCCATACCAGAAAGGTGGCCTCCCAGATGAGTAGAATACAGCTGCAGGGTGGGAAACCAGAAAATGTAACCCAGGAGAGAGAAAAACCAGCTTTTTAGCAAGGTTCAAAAGGGTCAAGATGAAATACTGGTTGGCCTACCCATATTGGTGGCCTCCTAGATGAGCACAACACAATGATGGTATGAAAAACCAGAAATTGTGGCTCAAAAGTGAGAAAAACCAGCTTTCTGTCAGAAAAACCGGCTGGAGGAGAGAGAAAATGATTTTTG
The DNA here is from genome assembly GCA_030407325.1 of Camellia japonica. NCBI lineage: Eukaryota > Viridiplantae > Streptophyta > Magnoliopsida > Ericales > Theaceae > Camellia > Camellia japonica. The sequence continues at coordinate 93,819,399 of JAPPVO010000013.1, read as the reverse complement.
AAAGAATTGCTGGTCTCCCACCATCCTACCACCTTTCTAGCAATGAAAATAGGGTCCGTACCAAAATTGAACCCTAACCGATGCAAAACGAGGGTTCAGGGGCCAAAATGCGCGGCCCGGGGTCCCGAAAATAGGCTGTTAGGCACCGGAGGTGGCGTATGACCACAAAGGTGGTCTCCCGGGCCACAGTGTCCCTCTAGGGAGAGGAAACAAGGTGTGTGCCAAAAACCGGAGCAAACGGAGGTAGTTAAGCGGTCCCGAACCGAGGCACACGGCCGACGGCTCTGAAAACCGGTAAATGGTCTCCAAACGGGAAAAGTGGCCTACGACCACGAAACGTAGCCTACGGCCACTGAGAGATGGTCTACGAGACCTTTCCCTCCCTTCAGGAAGAGAAAACAGAGAAAACAAGACCCGGTTCGCAAACCGAGGCAAAGCACAAAAGAGCCCCGAAGTCCGGAGGCAAGGCTCACAGCCGAGACTCCGCAACCTCAGAACGAGCACAATGTGCAACATCACTGAGCGCTCAATCAGTGACGTCTGAGTCTTAAGGTCAGTCAAAAATGGGGTGTCTACACCTACGATCAATGTCAATAGGGATTGTGTGTGCTCTATTGTCTTGTGTCATTGAGCTAGGTGAATCCATACTCTGATACCACTTGATGCAGCAGAATACACGTGGACTAGATATCGTTCTAGTAAATGAAAGGGGCTCTCGAATCCACGAGAAAAATAGAACCTTGAATCCACAAGGAAGAAAAAAATATCTTAATATTATTGATTGAATGAATAAAGTTGTCTTTGTCATGAGGCTTACATAGCTATTTATAATAAACTAAACCTAATACTTGTAGGAAAAGTAATTCTAAAATAAACTAGGAAACTTAAATCAATATAAATAAGGAAACCTAAGAGAATATGAAACTAAAATTCTAAACTATTTAAAATCCTAGTCAAAATCTAATTCTAAAATAATAAAATTAATAAATAATATATCAAAAATATTAAAACTAAAATATAAAAATTCTTAAAATCTTGTCCTACATCAAATTCCAAGCTAAAATGGTTAAAATTGATGTGAATTGGAAATTTGTTTCTATATCAAAAATGAAAGAAATGAAGCACTTGTACTTATTAGGAGGGTTCAGACATTAGAAAAAAGTCCAATCTAAGATTGGGGGAGATACATCAATAACTGTAACTCTTTCAATCTTCTACAAAAATTGATACATGTATCAAATACTCATATGGAAAAGCTTACACACTAGTGTGTAACTCTTCTACTAGTGCAATTTAAGTTGCCCAACAATTCAAAAAAACAAAAACTTCTATTTCCCTTAAAATACAACAATTATACCAGCAAAACAAGCAAAAGTGGCAAAAAAACGTTGGCAATTCAGTTAAGATACATTAACAGTTAAGAATGGTAATTATTATTTGAAAGGTAACAATTGAACCATATTGGATTGAGGTAGGAGGAGCAAATAAATTTTTTCTTATTTTGGTAAACTACACTAACCTCCCTCTTGAGTTTTTAAAATACATTGAGCCCACAAGTTTGGTATTGTTTATATCGTGTTTACACATAATTTGCATTAGTTCTTTTCTCAGCAAAGGAAAACTTTAATAGAGTACAAACTACAAAAAGAGTAATATCAAGAGAAACATCAATAAGACCAGCCAAATACAATGCAACAAAGTAGAATGTCAAACAAAACAAGTGGCTTAAACTCCCACACAGAAATCTGCAAAACCATCTGGCTCAAATCAAGACCAAAAAAGAGAAAATGAAGGCAAGCTTATGTCCTCAAAACCAAAACACACCGAAACCTCCCAAAAAGAATCTTGAAGACTTCACAAAAGTCAAGAGCTTAATTAATAAGACAGATGTTATATTTGGCTTTGCTGAATAGGAATTTTCGGTGACATGTCAACAGACTCTTTATACAAATCGCGTAGCTTCTGGAGGCGTTTCCACAGTTTATGTGGCATGAGACGATATTGTCGAATTTTTAGAAAAATAGAGATTATGGAAATCATTATCCACACACTATAAGCACAAGGAAAAGCAATACAGGATGCGAAGAAAAAACCGTTAGCATACGAAGGATTTGGAGATATGCTATAAAACACTATCCCATAGCTCACTATCAAAAACAACAGAGGAATGTGCAACATGAAACTAGAGTGTGACACCCCTGTTCCGTAATATGCTAATTTGTCCTTAATTTGGGTATGGTTATGTGTTAGCATGATTTTATGTGAATGTATGTGATTTTGGAGTTTTATCTGTTCACCGTAGAAATGTCTGTTTGAATAATCTGCTTTGAAAATTAAATTGAGGGCCTTATCGGCCACGGAACCCGAAATTGATCACGCCATTGTGATTGGCATAAATTTTAGAGCCTACGGTGAAATTTAATTAGAAATTGATTTTGGCCAGATTAAACTGATTAAATTGATAAATTGAGTGCCCAATTGTTATTATTATTATAATGGACTTAGTGGAGGTTGTTGTATACACCTCAATTCTCCTCCTTAGTTGCATTGTGGCTGATCTTGGACTCAAAAACTAGAGAGAGCCGACTATAGAGAGAGACAAAGAAGAATTGGGCAATTTTGGTCTTGGGACTTGGAGATTTGAAGATTAAACTCAAGATTTGGCTAGAACTTGGGTGTATAAGGCTCCTAGGTGAGTAAGTACTCCTTGAATCATGGGTTTGTGTTTGCTAATTGTAAATTCAGAGTTAAATAAGGATTAAGAGCATGAGTCAAGTTGGTTTTGTTAGAATTAAAGCTTGGTATGTGCATGCATGTATAAAATTGTGTTGAAATAGCATGTACAAGCTTGGTATACATGATTCATGTAGAGATTTAGTTGGAACTCATGTTTTGATTATCGTTTGTGTCATCTAAGTTGGAAATGAAAGTAATACATCACATGCATGTACAATCTATGAGGATAGGAGCTTTGAATGCATGAATGGGTATGATAGAATTGAGTTTAGTGTCAAATTGAGGCATGCATGTGATTTAATGTTGAAATTGAGCTTCATTGTGCTATGATTTGGTGTTTATGCCATGTTAGGACTAGCATACTTGAGGTTTGAGCCATAAAATGCAAGAATGTTGGTTTGAATGTCGAAATTGAACTCAAGAACTCAATCTGGGATTTCTAGAATTTTGACTCCCGCTCAAGCGAGGGAAGTGCCGCTCGAGCGGAGAATTCGAGCTCCCAGCATTTTCTGCAGACATAGTTCCCGCTCGAGCGGGGAAGTTGACGCTCGAGCGGGGAGCCATGTAGACAGGCAGTCCGCTCGAGCGGAAATTTGAGATAACCAGTACTTTTGCAGACTTAAGGGTCCGCTCGAGCGGGGAATCCCACGCTCGAGCGGGAACCCTGTTTTCTGAAATTTTGAAAATGCATCCTGTGTTCCGTTTTCCGTTCCCTTTCACTTACAAGCACTCTTAGGCATATGTTAGACACAGTAAATGAGTTAAAGGGATAAGAATGAAGCCTAAAGAGGAAAATGTGAATTTTGAACGGATTGAATTGTTAGTGACCCTTTTATGTTCATGGCATGTGTAGGGTCGAGTTCCAGGGTGAACCAATCAACCGATCACTGTGAGTAATATCCTAACAAGATATTTGTAGTGTGTTATTGTCCAATTGTTACTTTTGCGTAAGTTTTGTAAGTTCATCAAATTGAATGGCGGACAACGATTGATATGAACGATTGGGCCAAAGGCCGATTGATACAAATAATTGGGCCAAAGGCCGATTGAAATGAATGATTGGGCCAAGGGCCGATTGATACAAATAATTGGGCCAAAGGCCGATTGAAATGAATGATTGGGCCAAAGGCCGATTGATACAATGATTGGGCCAGAGGCCGATTGATATAAATGATTGGGCCAAAGGCCGATTGATATGAATGATTGGGCCAAAGGCCGATTGATATAAATGATTGGGCCAAAATATGAATGATTGGGCCAAAGGCCGATTGATACAATGATTGGGCCAAAGGCCGATTGATATAAATGATTGGGCCAAAGGCCGATTGATATGAATGATTGGGCCAAAGGCTGATTGACATGAATGATTGGGCCAAAGGCCGATTGACATGAATGATTGGGCCAAAGGCCGATTGACATCAATGATTGGGCCGAAGGCCGATTGATATAAATGATTGGGCCGAAGGCCGTTTGTTGTACTGTTCCAATAATTGCTTATGTAACTTGTTTATTTGATATTATTCACTGGGCATTCGCTCACGCTCATTCATGTATTTGTAGGTGAGCCAAGTGAGGTCCAACCCCAGCCCCAGTGAAGTCAGCTAGGAACAGCAGGAGTTTTGGGAGAGTCAGCCTCGTGTCTCACGCACGAGACCCAACCTTTCCATTTTGTTACGTATTTATATTTTGTCTTGTTGGCAAGGATCTTGTGTATATTTGTATATAGCTTGCTATGGGTCAACTCAGTCTAGATGATCCTGTCTGTAAAGAAGTTTATGCTACTGTACTTTTGATGTGGGTTATTAACGCATATGAGTATGGTTTGTTTTGGTGTGCATATAAGCACAGCTCTATGGACAAAGTTTTAAATTTTGCTTCCGTTTGGCCCCTTTACTCTGATGAGTTATGTCTAATTTGTATCGAGGCCGTAAGTAATCTCAGGATTACTGGCCGGTTATGTCCTTAACCCTTGGGGGCGGGTTTGGGTCATGACATAGAGAGTCGCATGGGAAGCACAAATATCATTGCGGTGATCGAGGCAAGAAAGCATACCGTGTTCAGGGTAAAAAAATTGATGAAAAAGGATTCGTAAGTCATAGATTTCGCTAACATGATTTCAATAGGATTGTCGGTGGTGTCGGTATTGGTGTCGGTGTTGTTGGTGAATATGGTGTCGTTAAAATGTGTGATGTTAGTAGAAATAAAATTGGCGGTGGTGATGGTGCGGTTAATGTAAATATGAGTGGTATTGTTATTGCGCATTAGTCCGCCTGGAGGCTGAAGTAAAGCTTGGAATGTAGCTGTTGCGATCAGAACAGCTATGACAAGTATCATGTTTCACATGTCCATTGACATTTCTCTGCGCGCCTGAATGATTCGTCCGATTAGAGCTTGGAACCATTGACGCGGTGATTTCAAAAATTCTCCAAGGTCACTAACTACAGATGATTTTTTTAAAAATCCTGCACGGCGTAAAGTTTTCTTGATGTCAGTTTTGGCCGGACCGTCGGGAAGTTTTTCTGCAATTTCAAGAGCTGTGTGCCCCTTCAAATTCTTGGCATTTTTGTCCGTGTAGATCTCGTTCACTATAACTTCACAATTTGCGTAAACCGAAAAACTTACAAATCAATTATTTTATATTGGGAGTTGCTCGTTGGCAGCATTCGTTAAAGATCAAATAATATCAAAAAGGTTAGAATTACAATATACATTTCATATATTCCATACACTTTTATATATGATATATTTTTTTATATATACACCAATAGTTATCACCGACCATTGAATTTGAAGCTAATAATCTATCAACTACCATGATATTTATGGAACCAAAGAATAGATAGAAGCATGCCTCATGTTGTGAAGTGGACACCGCAGTATGCAGCATGGTGTTCCCTCCCTCGTCTGTCAACCACAGCACCTCACCCTTGTAGGTCTTTCGAAGCCATTCCAAGAGGGCTTCAACAGCTTTGAGACTAGAGCTTTTCACAGCAATGTGCAATGCAGTCTCTTCATGGATCGTCACATCATTTATAGACGATAGGCAAACATCTAGAAATTCAGACAAAAGATCGACTTGATCGTCTGTTTTGGCTGCAAAGTGCAGAGGAGTGAGACCCTCATTTCCTTTGACACGGATGAGTTCACTGTCGAACTTGATGAGCCGTCTTACAGTCTCAGAACGCTTGTTTTGCAAAGCCAAGTGCAAGGGGCTTAGCCCTTTTGGATTCAACTTCTTGCCGAATGATGGCTGTAATCTCAGGATTTCTAAGGCTAAATGGGTTTGTCCAGCTGATGACGCGGCTACATGCAGAGGAGTCTCCACAAAAAGTTCTTTGCCCAAAATGTCAGATTTCTTCTGAATTCTTGCATACAAGTCATTGATATTTCCTTCTCGAGCGGGCTCCATCAAATCGGGATTCGTTCTGTGCAATGATTTTCAACACTTTTAAGTGACGAAAGAAAACTAGGAAAAAAAGTACACAGGTTTTTGTTTTAAGCAAGTTTTTTTTTTTTTTTTCATATGCGGTATAGACTAGTAACGCGAGACTTACATTTTAAATAAATCTCAACCACATAAATATCGTTTTGGATTTTTTTGTGAAATTATTTTACATGTGTAATATTTCCTTGTAAATTTACAAGAAAAAACACATTTGGTGACTAAATTTTTAGTCGCCAAAAGTCAATTTTTAGTCACCAAAAGTCGGTTTTTAAGTTTCCCTGACTAAATTTTTTAGTCGCCGGTTTGGTCGCTGGAAAACGGTCGGGAAAGGTATTGGTGACTAAAAAGCTTTTAGTCACCAAAAAGCAAGTCTTTATCGACCAAAACTTTGGTCGCCAATCGTCAATTATATTTTTTAAATTATACATTTGGCGACTAAATTTTTAGTCGCCAATAGTCAATTATATATTTTTAAATTATACATTTACCGACTAATGTTTTCGTCGCCAATACTCAAGGAATCGGCGACCAAACAGATTTAGTTGCCAAAAGCTCATTCCCCAAAAGAAAAATAATTACACCTTGCTCTTGTAGAGATTCGAACCACCTTAAGTCAGTTTCTTCAATATGAAACCCACCTTATGGGTGATTAGCAGCCAGATTAGTAGGAATGGCAACGGGGCAGGGCGGGGCCGGGGATCACCCTCCCTGTCCCCGATCCCCGATGATAAGAATGTCCCCGGCCCCAGCCCTGATCCCTGATGGGAAACCTATTGCCATCCCCATCCCCGTCCCCTAACGGGGATCGGGTTTCCCCGACCCCGAAAATTCCCCGGATAAAAAAAAAAAAAAAAAAAACAACGATTCAAACGACATCATCAACAACAATATCATCAAACATCAACAACACACAAATCTGAGTAAAGAGAGGTAGATCTAAGTAGAGAGAGAGATAGATCTAGCTGCAATCTAATATATATATATATGTGTGTGTGTGTGTGCGTATATAACACAGAGAAAGAGAGGTGGAAAGGTCGGGCGGCGGAGGAGATCGCGGAGGAAGGCAGCGCAGGAGATCGGCACAACGGCAGAGGAGGGCGGTGGAGGAGCGGCGCTGTGAGATCGGCGGAGGAGGGGTGCTGTGAGATCGGCTCTTCTCTCTCTCTCTCCTCATTTTTCTCACGCGAAATGAAGCCGTATGTGAAGGGAGAGAGGATCTGAGATGGGAGAGAGAGAGATCTGAAATGAGGGAGATGAGAGGTGTGTTCTGGTTTTCGGATTGTGAGATGAGTTCTGAGATAATAGAGAGAGAGAGAGAGACAGGAGTATATATATTATATGAGTACAAATATAATATTATATTATATTAGGTTTATTATTATTTATGTTGAGTATAGAAAGTAGTTGGTTCTGTCCCTTTTAGTCAACACAGAGTATAGATATAATATAATATTATATTATATTAGATGAGTGTATTATATTAGATTTGAAATGAGAGAGGGAGAGAGAGGCAGGGAGAAACAACGGGGAACGGGACCGGGGTCGAACCACTTATCACCGTCCCCGGCCCGAAAATGAGCGGGGATTTTTTTTTTAATACCGTCCCTGGCCCGTCGGGAGTATTTTTCGGGGAAACACCGTGTTAATCGAGGTCGGGGGGTCGGGTCCCCATCGGGCCGGGTTTAAATTGCCATCTCTACAGATTAGTAGGGTTTTGTTTGCAAAGTAAAGGTAATACTCTAATCTCTATTTGTGTGTATATATATTGATTACAATTTTTCTTAAAATGTGTATATATATTGTGTGTATATATATTAAAATCTTCAATAGGAAGAGTTAGTTGGGTTCCACGAATCCCATCTACTTTGATTTTTAGTAGGAATTTGTGGAACTGTATTGAGTTACTCTATTGAATGGTTGTTGTGCCTTTTTTTTTTTTTTTTATGTTTGATAACCATTCTATCTTCCTTGCTTATTAAGTGTTTGTTAAAAGTTTCAATGGAATTTACACACACACACACAAAACACAAAACACAAAAAAAAAAAAAAAAATGAAATTAAACTTCATCTAAAACATACTTTGTCATAAATATAATTTTTTTTTTTATTGGTGCACACACAATAAATTTGCAATTTATAATTTTACCACAAATTGACTTTAACACACCACAAACATTGGTAATTTTCATCATAAAAATTCATATCTGTCTAATGATGTGTATCCTTTTTTTTTTTTTTGGATAAATAAACAAATTTTATTAATATGATGTGCATCCTTCCAAGAGTGGACATTATTAATTTAGCCGAGAGAATGCGTTAAAAAAAAATCAGAACAAGATTGAAACCTTAAACAAATAAATTATGGGTCAAAATTAAAAAAAATAAATTATACAAAAACAAATCAAACTTGAACTTAGGCTTTTTGTACACGAAAAGCAATTGTCAAAAATGACCAATTGGATAGAGATAAAGTCATTCTCATTCATTTTTTATTTTTGCAATCTCATTGATCATAATTGCCAATTCTCATTCCTTTTCCATATGTGATTTAAAATTTCTTTTCCAATTTTCGGTACTTAGATCTCAGCCCAAAATTTTAGAAATTAGGATACTTTGTTAGTGCTGAATTTATCTGTGAATAAAATCACTAATTAACTTATGGGTGACCCTACAAATTTGGATACTCTGTTTTTTTTTTTTTCATCCCATCATCCCCACCATCACTAACAAAGTCTCACTCTCTATCAAATCAAATCAAATCAAATGGGGGTTATTGTGTGTATCACTACAAGAAAAAACACATTTGGCGACTAAATTTTTAGTTGCCAAAAGTCAATTTTTAAGTTTCCCTGACTAAATTTTTTAGTCGCCGGTTTGGTCACTGGAAAACGGTCGCGAAAGGTATTGGCGACTAAAAAACTTTTAGTCGTCAAAAAACAAGTTTGTAGCGACTAAAACTTTGGTCGCCAATAGTCAATTATATTTTTTAAATTATACATTTGGCGACTAAATTTTTAGTCACCAATAGTCAATTATATTTTTTTAAATTATACATTTACCGACTAATGTTTTAGTCGCCAATGCTCAAGGAATCGGCAACCAAATAGATTTAGTCATCAAAAGCTCATTCCGGAAAAAAATAAATTTACACACTGCTCTTGTGAAGATTCGAACCTTCAACCTTCCCCCACCATAAACCTTATACAACACATTCTCTCCACTACACCTCCATAACATCATATGATTATATATGCAACATATATTATTTATATAGTACTTAGACCCGTATTAATATAAAAGTATATATATAAACATAATTATTTTTTATTGAACATAATTTATTTAAAAATAAATTATTTAGTATAAAAAAAAGGACACCACTTTTGGTGACTAAACATAATTTTAGTCGCCAATTCTATACTTTTAGCTACTAATTATTTTTTAGTTGTTAAAAAAAAATTTCCCGCGCTAAAATTACCACTTTTGGCGACTAAACTTTTTTTTAGTCGCCAAAAAGCCTCACTTTTGGCTACTAAACATGTTTTTAGTCGCCGAATGCTTCACTTTTGGCGGCTAATTTTTTTTTAGTCGCCAAAGGGCCTTACTTTTGGCTACTAAATTTTTTTAGTCGCTAAAAGCCTCACTTTTGTCGACCAAACAGATTTTCAGTCGCTAAATGCCTCACTTTTGGCTACTAAATTTTTTTTAGTCGCCAAAAGGCCTTACTTTTGGCTACTAAAATTTTTTTAGTCTCTAAAAGCCATATATCGGCGACCAAACAGATTTTTAGTTGCCAAAACCTATACTTTTGGCTACTAAATTTTTGTAGTCGCCAAAATTTTTTACTTTTGGCTACTAATGCATTTTTAGTCGCCAAATGCTATACTTTCAGCAACGAAATGTTATTTTTTAGTCGCCAATAGTGCTTTTTCTTGTAGTGTATATATATTGATTACAGTTTTTTTTTTCCAAAATCAAACTGTGAGGATTTTTCCTTTGTTTTTTTTTCTAGATGCATGTAGGATTTTGGGTATATTTTTATGGGTTGTTGATTTTTTTATGCATATATATTATCTATGTATATATGCACACATATATGAAGAGTTAGTTGGGTTCCACGAAACCCATTTACTTTGATTTAGTAGGAATTTGTGGGACTATTGTATTGAGTTACTTTATTGAATGGTTGTTGTGCCCTTATTATCGTTTGGTTGTTACTAAAATGTTTGATAACCATTCTATCTTCCTTGCTTATTAAGTGTTTGTTAAAATGTTTTAATGGAATTTACACACACACAAAAAAAGAAAAAAGAAAAAAGAAAAAACTGAAATTAAGCTTCATCTAAAACATACTTTGTCATAAATATAATTTTTTTTTTTTTACTGGTGCACACACAATAAATTTGCAATTTATAATTTTATCACAAATTGACTTTAACACACCACAAACATTGGTAATTTTCATCTTAAAAATTCATAATTGTCCAATGATGTGCATCCTTTTTTCTTTTTTCTTTTTTGATAAATAAATTTTTTTTATTAATATGATGTGCATCCTTTTAAGAGTGGACATTATTAATTTAGCTGAGACAATGCATTAAAAAAAAAAAATCAGAACAAGATTGAAACATTAAACAAATAAATTATGGGTCAGAATTAAAAAAATAAATTATACAAAAACAAATCAAACTTGAACTTAGGCTTTTTGTACACGAAAAGCAATTGTCAAAAATGACCAATTGGATAGAGATAAAGTCATTCTCATTCATTTTTTATTTTTGCAATCTCATTGATCATAATTGCCAATTCCCATTCCTTTTCCTTACTGTGATTTAAAATTTCTTTTCCAATTTTCGATACTTAGATCTCAGCCCAAAATTTTAGAAATTAGGATACTTTGTTAGTGCTGAATTTATCTGTGATTAGAATCACTAATTAACTTATGGGTGGCCCTACAAATTTGGATACTCTATTTTTTTTTTTTCATCCTATCATCCCCACCATCACCAACAAAGTCTCACTCTCTATCAAATCAAATGGGGGTTATTGTGTGTATATATATATTGATTACAGTTTTTTTTTTTTCCAAAATCAAACTGTGAGGATTTTCCCTTTGTTCTTTTTCTAGATGCATGTAGGATTTTTGGTATATTTTTATGGGTTTTGTTGATTTTTCTTATGCATATATATTATCTATGTATATACACACACATATATGAAGAGTTAGTTAGGTTCCACGAAACCCATTTACTTTGATTTAGTAGGAATTTGTAGGACTATTGTATTGAGTTACTCTATTGAATGGTTGTTGTGCCCTTATTATCGTTTGGTTGTTACTAAAATGTTTGATAACCATTCTATCTTCCTTGCTTATTAAGTGTTTGTTAAAATGTTTCAATGGAATTTACACACACACAAAAAAAGAAAAAAAAAAAAAACCGAGATTAAACTTCATCTAAAACATACTTTGTCATAAATAAAATTTTTTTTTTTATTGGTGCACACACAATAAATTTGCAATTTATAATTTTACCACAAATTGACTTTAACACACACCACAAACATTGGCAATTTTCATCATAAAAATTCATAACTGTCTAATGATGTGCATCCTTTTTTTTTTTTTTTGATAAATACATTTTTTTTATTAATATGATGTGCATCCTTTTAAGAGTGGACATTATTAATTTAGCCAAGAGAATGCATTAAAAAAAAATCAGAACAAGATTGAAACCTTAAACAAATAAATTATGGGTCAGAATTAAAAAAAATAAATTATACAAAAACAAATCAAACTTGAACTTAGGCTTTTTGTACACGAAAAGCAATTGTCAAAAATGACCAATTGACTGGAGATAAAGTCATTCTCATTCATTTTTTTATTTTTGCACTCTCATTGATCATAATTACCAATTCTCATTCCTTTTCCTTACTGTGATTTAAAATTTCTTTTCCAATTTTCGGTACTTAGATCTCAGCGCAAAATTTTAGAAATTAGGATACTTTGTTAGTGCTGAATTTATCTGTGAATAGAATTAGTAATTAACTTATCTTTTCCCTACAAATTTGGATACTCTGTTTTTTTTTTCATCCCATCATCTCCACCATCACCAACAAAGTCTCACTCTCTATCAAATCAAATGGGGGTTAAGGAAAAAATTGGTTTCATGTTAACACCCATTTTTATTTCATGTTAGTCAAATGGGTTGAGGATTGTTAACATTAAATGGGTTAATGTGAACATTAAGGTTAACCTGACTGTTAACATTAAGCTGAAACTAAAATAGATGGTCATATTTTTACTCATAGTTTCAAATTAGACAAAATATTTTTGGTATTTATTGAATACTTTTGTATTTACTTATGCTTTATCTGGAACAATATTCAGTGGTGATTTGCAGAATGATAATGAGTTGTGGTGCACAGCAGATGTGAGTAGTGGGTTTTGTTTTGGGGTAATGTTCTTATAATTTTTATTATTATTATTATTATTTTGAGAAGTGCTCTTACTGATTTTGGATTTGGTGCTCCTTCATTTCTAAAAGATGTATTTTGTTTATCGTGATTCTTTTGGATATATTTATTTATTTTGAGTTAGTTTTTTCAATTGTTTTTGGTATTTATATGTATCTAAGAAGGTTTCAATTGTAGTAAGAGTGCTTCAAAGTAGAAAATCACTTCTAATTTAATTTCTTTATTTACATATATGGTAATTTGTATATGAAGCATTGTGTTTGTGGTCCTATATATCTAAATCATTGCTTTAAATTTGCTTAATAAGTTCACATTAGAGAGCTTGAGGAAGAAGTGAAACTTCTTAACAACCTTTCGCATCCGAACATTACGATAAATATTTGATTTGCATTCTTCTTCTTTTTTTCTTTTTTTTTTTTTGATAAATAAGTATTTGATTTGCATTCTTACTAAAGCATTTTAATGTTTCCTTTTGTTGGTCATCCCTTAGAAAACAATTCAAATATCTTTCTGAGAGGGTAATTTGTAAACAAATTGGGCCGAGCTAGGAAGAGTCTTCTTTGGGAGTTGGGCCGTGTAATGGGCCGAGATAAGGGCTGGTGTAGCTCGGTCTTAGGCCAAGAAGACATCTCATATTTTGGGTTTGGGCAGAACTATGGGCCGAGGTAATTATTTATGTAGCACAGTCCTTGATCATCTAAACATCGGGTCGGTCAGAGATGGGCTACTAGTGACTTGACCTAGCTATCCTGGACCGAGGTATCAATGGAGGGAGAACCGAGCTAAAGGATAGCTCTGCAGGGCGTCATCTTAGAGTCAAGACTGACAGTGGTGCTTAAAGTATCACCGAGCTGTGTGAGCACAGTTGACCGCAATGTCAGCCGAGGTAAGGGTTCAGCCATCTCACTTGGCTTGCAGTGATGAGGGTGTTTTAGGGATAATCATTATCCTTGGGCTTGAGACTCCTAGGAGGACTCTGCTAAGGAGAGTAGAGTCCTACTAGGATTGTGCAAAACTATCTCACTTGGTTAGTAGTGAGTAGGAGTGTGACTCCTAGGAGGACTCTACTAGGAGAGTAAAGTCCTACTAGGATTATGCAAACCATCTCACTTGGTTGGTAGTAAGTAGGGTGTGTGATTCCTAGAATGATTCTTATAAGGAGAGTTGGAATCCTACTAGGATTGTGCCAAGTAAAAGTCTATAAAAGCTCATGACCAAACCTATGTACAGGTATCCCAATTCTTACTCTAGAATACACAGAGCTTATTGTCTATTGTCTAGTTGTTGACTTAGGCATCGGAGGGGTTTCCGGCACACACCCGCCGGTTAGCTCACGTTTGTGTTTTCAGGTGGCAAAGCAACGTTGTTTAGAGGAATGCAAACTTGATCAACAAGATCATACGAGAAGAATTATTTCGTGCTCGTACAATTGGCGCCGTTTGTGGGAATTACACATAGAACAAAACCGTTTGATCGAGTTTTCCTCTCTAGTTGAAATCAATGGCGCACAGCGAAGATTTTCCGCAATTTGCTATAGATGGGCAAACCCCAGAAGGGGGTGGGAGGCACGAAGGTTTACCTTCTATCCCACCCATGGCGGAATTAGATCCCCAGTGAAGGAATCCACAGAGAGAAGCGAAAGAAAGACGGGGCTCAAGTCCACACCACTCTCAAAGCGCTGATAGATAGAGGCGGAAGATGAATCCTCAGGTTCTCGAAGATCGCGTAAGGGAGTAAGACGAAGTAATAAGAAGAATGGCGGCTGACATAGAGTCTATGAAGAGCTAGATAAAAGGCAAATGGGTTGCAGCAAAAGAGGGACACAAAGGCAACACACAGTCTTTCCATTCAGAAGATTGTGACAGACAAGTCACACCATCACAAACTGAAAGTAGAAACCTCAAGTCGGGCGATACACAATCAAAGACTTCCAGGACACGCTACTCCAGGCCTGAGAGAATGAGGACTGAAAGGGCTCGAAGGAGAGAAGACACTCAGGCTCGCGACCCCTGCAGAGTCTCTGCACTACAACGATTTGCTCCTAGAACACATGGGAGTGTCGAGGTTGGAATACCAGAGCCACGCCTTGCCTATGAACCAGCAGACAAAGCGTTAGCAAGGTTGCAGAGCTCACCGTTCATTTCGAAAATAGAGAACGCACCATTACCCTCAGATTTCCACCAGCCCAAATTCACTACTTATGAGGGGAAGTCGGACCCCTACATACACTTGAGCCACTTTTACCAGGTTATGGCCATGTAACAGCGAAATGAGGCTCTAATGTGTATCATGTTTCCTTCCAGCCTTGGTGACCTGGGTTTAATGTGGTTTGAAAGGTTGCCAGAAAGTAGCATAGCTTCGTGGGCGCAACTAGTGGAGGCATTTGTGACCAGATTCAGAACGAACACCAAGACACCAGTGGAGATTGACCAGCTTCTCTCCATAGACATGGGCGAGAAAGAAACATTGAGGTCTTATAATAACGGGTATTGGGAAACTTTTAATCAGATTGGAGATTGCCCTACAAACCTAGCTATCGCACAGTACAAACGAGGTTTGCCGGCTGGCAATAAGTTGAGGGATTCAATGACAATAACGCCGTCCCTTACTATGGAAGCCCTAATGGAGAGAGTGCACCAACACATCCGGGTAGAGGAAGATGGGGCGCGCACTAAGGCAGAATTCGGCGCAATAGTGATACCAAACAAAAAGCCTTTGGCGAGAGTTAACACGGTTGACAAGTAGGACTGACCGCGCAAAAGTCTTTGCCCAACGGGGGGCAAAGTGAGTTGGCAGGTTTGACCAACTCTTTCTAAATAAGTCTTTGCCTGACTGGGGGGCAACAAAAAAGGTTGGCAGGTTTGACCAACACTTTTTTCATTCCTAAGCCGAGATAAGGATCTAGGCTGCAGGAAGTTGGCAGGTATGACCAACATTTAGCTCTCTTCAGCCGAGATAAGGATCTAGACTGAAGAAGGTTGGCAGGAATAACCAACATTTAGCTTTTCTAAGTCGAGATAAGGATCTAGGCTGCAGAAAGTTGGCAGGTGTGACCAACATTTAGCTCTCTTTAGCCGAGATAAGGATCTAGGTTGAAGAAGGTTGGCAGGAATAACCAACATTTAGCTCTCCTAAGCCGAGATAAGGATCTAAGCTGCAAGAAGTTGGCAGGTATGACCAACAAAACTTTTGCACTCTTTGGCCGGGATGGCAGTTACCTCGGCCAAAGTAGGTTGGCAGGTTTGACCAACAAGTTTTTTTAATTCTTTAGCCGAGATGCATATCTCGGCCAAAGAAGGTTGGCAGGATCAGGTAAGGCCAAGCTAATTAGTTTGGCTAGGCATGTAGTCGAAATGATGCAAAACATTGAAAAAGAAACACAGTAACCAAGCAAAAAGATCGAAATTTTTCATTAATTGGAAGATGATTACAAAAGGTGGGACATATAGCCCGGTTACACTAAAAGAACGCCTTCTCATATGATTGCAAACTCGAAGGATATAAATATTGAAGGCAAAAAGGCGGGGTTGTTCAGAATTTTGAAGGTACATGACAGTTGTAACAAGAGAACGAGGATAATGGGGGCACGCCACGTATCTTGGGAATGACGTCGTGCCAGATTAGTAGAAGAACATGTTGAGCAACTGACAAGGCTTATTGGGGCGGAACGAGCTATGAAACCGAAAAACTTTTTAGCTCGGCAGAGTGGGGCGTTCTTAGCTCAGCTGGAGGAGAAATAATCCCAATCATGCTACGCAGATGGAATTAAGGGGCAATTGAGAGGGCAATTTGTAAACAAATTGGGCCGAGCTAGGGAGAGTCTTCTTTGGGAGTTGGGCCGCATAATGGGCCGAGATAAGGGCTGGTGTAGCTCAGTCTTAGGCCAAGAAGACATCTCATATTTTGGGTTTGGGCCGAACTATGGACCGAGGTAATTATTTATGTAGCACGGTCCTTGATCATCTAAACATCGGGTTGGTTAGAGATGGGCTACCAGTGACTTGACCTAGCTATTCTGGACCGAGGTATCAGTGGAGGGTGAACTGAGCTAAAGGATAGCTCTGCAGGGCGTCATCTCAGAGTCAAGACTGACAGTGGTGCTTAAAGTATCACCGAGTTGTGTGAGCACGGTTGACCGCAATGTCAGCCGAGGTAAGGGTTCAGCCATCTCACTTGGCTTGCAGTGATGAGGGTGTTTTAGGGATAATCATTATCCTTGGGCTTGAGACTCCTAGGAGGACTCTGCTAAGGAGAGTAGAGTCCTACTAGGATTGTGCAAAACCATCTCACTTGGTTGGTAGTGAGTAGGAGTGTGGCTCCTAGGAGGACTCTACTAGGAGAGTAAAGTCCTACTAGGATTGTGCAAACCATCTCACTTGGTTGGTAGTAAGTAGGGTGTGTGATTCCTAGAATGACTCTTAGAAGGAGAGTTGGAATCCTACTAGGATTGTGCCAAGTAAAAGTCTATAAAAGCTCATGACCAAACCTATGTACAGGTATTCCAATTCTTACTCTAGAATACACAGAGCTTATTGTCTATTGTCTAGTTGCTGACTTAGGCATCGGAGGGGTTTCCGGCACACACCCGTCCGTTAGCTCACGCTTGTGTTTTCAGGTGGCAAAGCAACGTTGTTTAGAGGAGTGCAAACTTGATCAACAGGATCATACGAGAAGAATTATTTCGTGCTCGTACACTTTCTGTGCTTATCCATAAATTCTTCAAAAGGTAAGGTATAACTTCCAATTTCTGGTTGTAATAATAACATTCTAATGATTTGAGCACATGCAAGTTTGTTCAAATATAAGTGGTGATCCTCTCCACCATGCACAGAACTTTAAACCCAATTAAAATTCATTGGGGTTTTTGTTTTATAATTTGTTGTGGTATTGCTTTGTTTTCACTTATAAATTCAAATAGCTTTGGTAATTAATTATTCCTTTCTTGAAAGTTGATAATTATTTTCTTTTATCCACCAATGTCGATAGCTATTATGGGCAATTTGGAAGTAGATTTCAATAATTTCTGACTTCCATGATTCTTTGATTTTGAAGACCGACACATGCTCTACATCTTTGATTTGTGGTAATTCTCTCTCTCTCTCTCTCTCTCTCTCTCTCTCTCTCTCAAGATTTATATTTAATGGGTTCAATAACTTTTTCGTGGTGAGCACCCCAAACTTAGATTTTTAGATATATTTTTCATATGAATGGTTTGTTATTTCGTGCTTTTATTGGTATGTTAGTATTGGCAAAGAGGTTTTCATTTGAACCTTTTTCACCTTTGTTTTTTTCCCCCAATATTTAATGTACATTTGTAATCTCATCATACACCACCAGTTGAGCCCATGTGTGTTTGGATTTTGTTTGAGGCTGAAGATTCATAATGGAATGATTCCCACTCACTCTCATCCGCTATCTCAGTTAAATCTAAATAAAATTTTGGTTTTGTTTAATTGGTACAAATGTATTCAATTTCCATGGAATTCGAAACTTTACCAATGTATAGATATAAAAGGTAAATTCATGACTTAATTTGTTTTATACTTATAGAAGTTGAGTTGGAGTTTTTATTTACTAAGATTTCAAATTCATGACTTCTTTGTGTTAATGATTGGCCTGGTATTTGTTAGCCTTCTATTTGTTAGCCTGCTTTCAATTTGATTTCCAAATTCTATTTTTTTTCATAGTGTAATGATTTAACTATGTTTATTGTGGAATCTAATCTCTTTTTGTTCTTGGTATTATTGATTGGTAGGTTATTGATATTGACATAAAACAGTGCATCGTTAGCTTAAATTTTATATTATTAGTTTGGCATCTGCATATGTGTGTGGTTTTGATTGATTGCTTAAATTAGATGGTTTGATTCTTGGTCTAAAGAAACTAACAAAATGCATAGGAAAACAATGTCCTATTCAATTCAGTTATATTGATAGTATTTTTATGGGTTTTGTTGATTTTTCTTATGCATATATATTATCTATATATACACACATATATGAAGAGTTAGTAGGATTCCACGAAACCCATTTACTTTGATTTAGTAGGAATATGTGGGACTATTGTATTGAGTTACTCTATTGAATGGTTGGTGTGCCCTTATTATCGTTTGGTTGCTACTAAAATGTTTGATAACCATTCTATCTTCCTTGCTTATCAAGTGTTTGTTAAAATGTTTCAATGGAATTTACACACACAAAAAAAAAAAAAAAAAAAAAAACTGAGATTAAACTTCATCTAAAACATACTCTGTCATAAATATAATTTTTTTTTTTACTGATGCACACACAATAAATTTGCAATTTATAATTTTACCACAAATTGACTTTAACACACCACAAACATTGGTAATTTTCATCATAAAAATTCATAATTGTCCAATGATGTGCATCCTTTTTTTTTTTTTTTTTTTTGATAAATAAATTTTTTTATTAATATGATGTGCATCCTTTTAAGAGTGGACATTATTAATTTAGCTGAGAGAATGCATTAAAAAAAAAAAATCAGAACAAGATTGAAACCTTAAACAAATAAATTATGGGTCAGAATTAAAAAAATAAATTATACAAAAACAAATTAAACTTGAACTTAGGCTTTTTGTACACGAAAAGCAATTGTCAAAAATGACCAATTGGATAGAGATAAAGTCATTCTCATTCATTTTTTATTTTTGCAATCTCATTGATCATAATTACCAATTCTCATTCCTTTTCCTTATCGTGATTTAAAATTTCTTTTCCAATTTTCGATACTTAGATCTCAGCCCAAAATTTTAGAAATTAGGATACTTTGTTAGTGTTGAATTTATTTGTGAATAGAATCACTAATTAACTTATGGGTGACCCTACAAATTTGGATGCTTTTTTTTTTTTTTTCATCCCATCATCCCCACCATCACCAACAAAGTCTCACTCTCTATCAAATCAAATCAAATGGGCGTTATTGTGTGTATATATGTTGATTACAGTTTTTTTTTTCCAAAATCAAACTGTGAGGATTTTCCCTTTGTTTTTTTTCTAGATGCGTGTAGGATTTTGGGTATAGTTTTATGGGTTTTGTTGATTTTTCTATGTATATATGTATATATACACACATATATGAAGAGTTAGTTGGGTTCCACGAAACCCATTTACTTTGATTGAGTAGGAATTTGTGGGACTATTGTATTAAGTTACTCTATTGAATGGTTGTTGTGTCCTTATTATCGTTTGGTTGTTACTAAAATGTTTGATAACCATTCTATCTTCCTTGCTTATTAAATGTTTGTTACAATGTTTCGATGGAATTTACACACACATACAAAAAGAAAAAAGAAAAAAATCAAGATTAAACTTCATCTAAAACATACTTTTTTTTACTGGTTCACACACAATAAATTTGCAATTTATAATTTTACAATATTTCCTTATATTTCTCAATGTCTTAAGTTTTTGGTATGTTTTTCGATAAATTACATTTGTATTCAACTACATTTTGATAAATTACATTTGTATTCAACTACATCGTGTCATTACGCACAAGCATACTTTTTATTCTGTACTTTACATACCTCTTATTCTTCCATTTTTATTCTGTTTATGTACTTGCTCTTCTCATCTTTATTGTAACCCTCTCTTTGAAATTAATTTTTATACTTTATTATCCGATTTGCTACTAAAATTGTTAAAAGTTCTTTACGAAGAATAATATTTCTTTATATTTTTTCAGTATTTTTATCAAAAATCAAAAAATGCTACAGACTCTACAAATTTCAACATGATGCGTATAAATTACAATTACATTTTGATACTAACATAATTTACACCGTGCCTTTAGGTAGTTCAATTTCTCCAGTTGTCATATTCATGCACAAATGAACTTCTTAAAGTAGGTTGTTAACTACATTATTAAACCTCATTCTGCCTTCTTACAGTTATCTTTGTCTAATTTACATAACCAGACACTTTCAGGTTGAGACACCATTGACCTTCAACCTCTAATTATGGACAACATTACCATTTTTGGTCACGTAAGTTGTTTTCTTTTTAATTTATTTGAAAAAAAAAATACACCTTTCTTATAAGTTGAAGTCAATTTTCTTTTCTTTTCATTTCATTATTTTTTATCTAATTTCCTGATAACAAAATGCTCTTTTCTGATGGATGGAGACCTATGTCAAACTGTAATATTGACTCTTTTTACTCATTTTCTTACATGCATACATTTTTAATTTTTTTTTACCTCTAATTCTTTTGTATTTATAGTTTCAATTTCTTCAAGAAAGAAATGCTAAGAGTGTTTTGATATTTATATAGATTTTCTTCTACTAAAAATATACTAACTTTTTTATTTTCATAAATTACTAGATTGTTGTGCATGCTCCTCAAAGTGATGAGGTGCTCCTACGAATTCTAAGAAAGAACAAGTTTGAAAATCATATTTATTTTTGTGAAAAGCGTACATATGCTGGCTACGATCTAGATTTTGTAAAGTTTCCTATCAATGTGAATTTTAGTTTTGTAAAGCCTTTTATCCATGTGCAATTTATAACTAAGTTTAGATGTATGTTATATAATATTCATTTGAATTATTCACTCGGTCATATAGTCTTTTTTTTCTTTTTTTTTTTTTCTTCCTAAATGCTCTTGAATTAGCTTAAAGAAAACTAATCATTTATTTTTATTTTTTGTTGAATTTGAATTTTTGCTTTCTATATATTTTTACAAGAAGGGTGTTGCTTTAATATAGGATTGGATTGTGTACACATTAATCTTTTAAAATAATTGTTCATTGCACAATTTTTGTCATTTTTTTTTTTGAATTGCAAAGCACGGCTGGTGTGCTTTATTTATTTGTTATTTTTTTCTATTGTGGAGCATTGATTGGCGTGCTTAATTTGTTATATGTCCTTTTTTTTTGTATTGTAGAATATTGGTTGATGTGCTTAATTTGTTATTTGGCATTTTCTTTGTATTGCAGAGCACGAACTGGTGTGCTTAATTTATTTTATTTTTTTTTCTATTGCAGAGCATTGGCTGGCGTATTTCGTCTTATTTTTATTATATGTTTCTGTGTTGTGAGACTTACATTTTATTGTTTGTTTAAAATCTTAAAATTATTCCAATTACATTTTCATTCCAATAATATTTTCACCGTGCCTTTAGGCACGGGCTTTGCATTGACTCGACTTTCAGTCAGCAAGTGGCAAAGTATAGAGTATGTGTGTGTTCAAATTGTGAGATGGGTTTTTATATTTGGTTAAACATCACTGGTTAGAGTTGATCTCAAGGATTGCCCATTTGCGGAGGTAATTTATCTTTATTGATTGTAATTTATCTATATAGATTTGGTTAAACATCAAACACATTCCCTTACAGTAGGTATGGTTAATGATCAGAAAACTGGTAGTGTAGTATGCTTAATACATATATGGTTGAAGATCATCTAGCATGCTTAATACACCATTGAGTGTTATTCTTTGTTACTTTTTAATCTGAATGTTATTCTCTGTTTCTTTTCTTTTTTTCATTACCAAGATGAGTTCAATTTGATTGTTGATTTAGATTTTGTTATTTCTTTTTTTCTTTTTTTTTAGTTGTGCGCTTTTTTATTTTTATTTTTTTGAAGTACATTAGTTAATGACAGGGCTTTTTTTTTTTTTTTTTCCCTTTGATTTGATGTCCAAGTCTGAATTTAGGACTTATTTGTTCTATTTGTTCTATTTTTTTATTTTAATACTAACACAATTTGTTATTGAAGTGATTAATTATTGAAGTGATGAACATGAGCATGGAGAGAAGCCTACAGATCACCACCACAGGTGGTGATGGTG
The DNA here is from genome assembly GCA_030407325.1 of Camellia japonica. NCBI lineage: Eukaryota > Viridiplantae > Streptophyta > Magnoliopsida > Ericales > Theaceae > Camellia > Camellia japonica. Next base: position 93,796,933 of record JAPPVO010000013.1, on the reverse strand, counting down.
TAGTTGGTGGTGGTGGTGGTTTGTTGGTGAAGAAGAGAGGGAGGCCAATAAAGTATGACTCAGATGGTAACTTGAGACTACCATCTATATCACCACCACCACTAGGTTTTTCTTTCTCACCTCCTTTTCCATCATTATTTACACTAGGAGTAGCAGCGGATATACCGATCCGCCAAAACCAACCGAACCGAACCGATCCGCCACATTTTGGACGGATGCGTGATGACGAGCGAACGGTTGCGGATGATTTTCTCCAATCCGCCAATTGGCGGACGGATGGCGGATTTGAGTTTCTTTGGCCGCACCGAACCGCCAAACCGCGAGCACCCTTAATAATTATAAGATTTGGTTTTCAATTTGTTTAAATATTTTGTTGTGTTTTCAATTGAAAAAGAGTTTAAATATTCTTTTGAAAACAGTTTTCACTTGAATATATTTTTGAATTGAAAAAAATAAACATTTATTTTATTATATTTTTTGGTTTTTAAATCTAACTCTAAAAGTAATAAATAGAAATAATATATGCTAGTTGGTTTTTGTTTTAAAAACATATATAAATGTAACATTACAGAGACATGCAATCTCACTACTGCTGTTCATGGTTTTGGTTGTTTGAATTGTTTTATATTTTAAGAACCACATATTGTAATACTTTATGTGGATAGGCATGTTGTGATTGTAATATGTGGATGAGGCATGCAGTGATTGTAATATTCTAAAGTTTCAAACTTTCTTTCTTTGGATGAGATATGCAGTAATTGTAATACTTTTTTAAGTCATTGACTGTAATACTTTTTTTTTTTTTTTTGAGGAAGTGCACAAGTTGAACTATGTTGAAAATTTATAAAATTTCAAATCGCCAAACCGATTCGCATCCATCCACCAAACCGCCAATCTGCTCAATCCACATCCGCCGGATTGGCGGACGGATGACAGATTGGAGGTTCTGTGGCTGCAACCGACCCGCGCCCACCCCTAATTTACACCGTGCCTTTAGGCACGGGCAGACCACCTGGTTCTGGTAACTGCCAGCTGCTTGAGATGAATAGGTGAGTTCATCAAATCAATCCTTTAAATCAACCTTTTCCCTTGCTGCAATTCAAGACTTCCTTCATCAAACACATTGAAAACAGTAGGTATGGTTTAACTTGATTTTTATTTTTTTTGAAGTACGTTAGTTAGTGTGATTTTTATTTTTTTGAAGTACATTAGTTAGTGTTATTGCACATGGTTAAATCAGAATGGAAGTGTTTATTCATTCTCTTCATGGGTTTTAGGTTCATTGAAGCGTATGTGGAAATAATTCGACAACCTTATGTATGGGGTGGAGAGCTTGAGTTGCTGATGGCATCCCATGTTCTCAAGTGAGTTCTATTCACTGTTTCAGTGAAGCATTTATGTTGTCAGTATGAAGCAATTTATGTGCAAAAAACAATATCATAGTGTTCATCAAATTGTTTTTGCATATTGCCTCATATACAATGGTATTTGTCTACTTATTAGTTTGACAGAAGGGTTTGTTTCTGGAAAGTTATATTTGACACTGTTAGTTGAATTGGGTGGGCATACATAGGGACATGTGAATGTGGGATTTCTGGGTTTTTTACCGTTGGTTTATCTAAATACAAATTTACCTCTTATGGTTTGTGAGATTTTGTTCATTCTTGGGTTTGAATCACATTTCAAATTTTTAAGTGGTTTTGTTTTAACTGTTATGATGCTGAAAACTAGGGTTCTGTCTTAACTATTATGATGCTGAAAATTATCTCCGATGGTAGTGCCGTTTTCTTTAATCTCAATATTTTATGATGCTGAAAATGCTATTTGGTGCAAGTATGTCATATTCTACCATTGATTAAACTCTGAGCTATTAGTTCACAATTGGTGGCTTGCTGCAACTGAAAATGCTATTTGGTGCAAGTATGTCATATTCTGCCATTGATTAAACTCAATTGATTAAATTCTAGGAACTCTTTGAGCTACATTATTATTAAAGTATTAGGAAATGGATGAGTATCTATATAATAAAGCATGACAGTTTTTGAAAATATTTGGCATGCTTTTATTATTTATGTTAAAACCCAAACTTCAATTGTTCTTTCAAGTTTAATGCCCTACAACTCAGCAGGATTATATTACCCGTCTATTGTTCTTTCAAGTTTAATGCCCTTTTTCCATTGTTGATTATGAAAACTTACAGGACACTTAATTGCACTTAATTGCATTTGTTGATTATGCCCTTTTTCCACATGTACTGAATCAAGTAAGTTTTTACTTCTCCTGTTGGCACACTTGGGCTCCAACCAATTGAAGTTTGTTCCTAATTTTTAAGAAAGGAAAGGTGAACACGAATTGTTTTGTCTGACCTCCCATTTGATTGTTTAAGCTTTATATATATAATCCAACCCCCAGTTGATAGGCTAGAAGAAACAGTATGAATTAGGCTTGATGATTATATTTTATGCTGTTTGATTATTACATTGAAGTGCATGACTGGTTTGACTTTTATCTTACAGTATTTACCATTGTATAATTTTGAAACTTGAAAAACATTTTTGGCTTCTTTTGCTAAGTCCTCAAACCCAACTTCCCAAACATAGGCTATATAATTTATATTAGATCTGGAGCTCTTTTCCAATAAGTTTGCCTTATTGTACTAAGTGCTTAATACATGCACTATTTTTGACCCATTATTTGCAAATCTCCATGATGGATTAATGAAGAAATTAATTGTTGTAAACAAAGGTAGTGCCATAGAATTTTAGTAATTCAGTAAAGGGGAAATTGCACCAATGATAGCTATTCATCATTATTTACACTGTGCCTTCAGGCACGGGCATACGCTAGTATACATATATTAGAGAGGAGAGAGAGAGAGAGAGAGAGAGGAGGTTGATATATATATATATATATATATATATCAATGAAATATTTTATTGAAATTATTCACACTACCACATATAAGAGTTTTAGAAATCAAATGTTTTGGTCTTTAAAAGTGAAAATTTTGTTGCAAAAGACATTTAGGAACCATTTTCAGTGTCATGAGGATAGTCACTAAAAGATCGTTCCAAAAAGTCAAAAATAAGGCTTTTAACGACAAAATATTGAAAATGTCACTAATAAATAGACTTTTAGGGACAAAATAATTTGGTCTCAAAAGGAATTTTTTTTGAGACAAAATTTGGTTCTAAAAAGATAATAATTCATTACTAATATCTAATTTTTGTTGTTAAAAATATAATAATGACACTTTTCGCAACAAAATTTGTTAGTCTCTAACAAATAATTTTATCTCTAAATTTTAATTTTTAAAATCTTTTTTTTTTTTTTGTAGTGTCACATCCTACGTGGCTTTTTATGGGGGCATGCCTAGTCCTCTCTTTTTTAAAATATTACAGGTGGGTGGTGATTCATCCCACTAATTTTTGGACCACTAATAGCACTAATGAACTAAAAAAAAAACAAACAAACAAACTCAAGCCAAAACATCACATCACTTTGGTGGGGCCCCCTGTGCCACATCATTAGTGATGCTCTAGTGCTCCCAATTTAGAGCTCTAAAACATTATTGTATTACAGGTCCTACACATAGATATGACACTTAATATATAGTACATAAATAAGGGAATCCAGCTCTTGGAAATACAGAGAATTTGGACACACAATGATTCAAGCATCTTTTGTGCCATCTGACAATGTCAATTGTTAATGGGTTTGCTAGCCATTAATCTGCTGCCACTCCAATTTATTTTAGGTTTGCGTTTAGATTTTATAATTTGGATAGAAATTTACAAAAAGGGAGGAAAAAGTGAGAAATAAAGAAAAAAATTGAATTCATATTTCATTCATATTATTCTTAACTTGTACTTTTCTCTTCACAAATCTCAATCTAAATGTTAAATCCAAACACAATCTTAACATCACCATGCTTAAAAATAAATGCTCAATTTTATATCAAAAAGATACCGTTAAAAAAGGGTACAACATTTCTCAGTGGAAAGCAATTGCCCCCTACTATCATGGAATAGAGAACCAAAAACTAATACCAAAAGCACAACAATTCAAAGAAAATAAATATTTTCAGTACTACTTGAGAATGATGACCTATAAACTTAACTAGCTAAAAGTAGCAAAAAAGGTGACAGAAAAGTTAGGCAAAACTGACTTGTCTCACTGCTTATTAAGGGTCTGTTTAGTAATTATTTTTTTTTAATTTTTAATTTATATTTATAGAAATTTAAAAAAAAAATTCATAAAAAATTATTTGATAATTTTTTTTAGTTCATAAATGATTGTCTCAGTTTATGAATTTGAAGAAAAAACGTAAACGTAAACTTAAAAAAATGAGTTTACGTTAGTTTTTAAATAAAAATTTAAAAATTTGACTAACAAATTTTTTTTTAATTAACTTTTTTTTCAATTAATTTTCTTTTCAAATAATTTTTTTTCAATTAATTTTTTTAATTAATTAATTTTTTTCAATTATAATGTGTATTATCCCATTGTCATAAATAATAAAAAAAATATAAATATTTTAGGTTTGAACAAACATATTTTTTAGTTTATGTTTTTAAAATTTTTTCAAATATTTTGTTCAAACTAAACGTGTTTGTAGTTTATGTTTTTCTAAAAATAAATAAAAACCAATCTATAAAATTTTTGTAAACATAAACCAAAAACATAAACGTTACCAAACAGTACTTAATAAAATACAATATAAGTAAATCAAACTAAACTTTGTGTTCCAATCAGATAAGATTAACAAGATTAATCTTTTTCTACCACTTCACTCTGTCAAGAGTTACAATATAAGTAACTGTAAATGCAGAAATATGAAATGGTCTTAAGGGGTCAATACAGGTGTCTGTTTGTACACATCCAAAAGTGGAAAAGAAAAAAGGTGGCAATTCTCTCATCCAGCCCTCATGACTCCAACTATAAATATGTGATTTCATATGTGAGCTTCCCATCCCCAAAATCTTTCCCTTATTCATCATCTTCTGAGATAATAGATCTTATTAAGAATTAGAAATGGGTTTTGCAGCTAAGAGCTGTTGCTCTCTTCTCTGTGTCATGGTGCTTTTGCCTCTAGTTTGTTACTCCCAGGATGCTTATGTGTGCTCTAGAGCAACCTATTATGGTAGCCCTGATTGCTTAGGGACTCCAAGTATGTATTCTCTCCTATATATACACACATGGTACTGATGTATATGTGTATTAGCAAATATAATATATACATCATTTCTACATTGATGATTTATCTTCGATGATTAAAATGTGTTTAATGATGTTAAATTAGCTGGAGCCTGCGGGTTTGGTGAATATGGAAGAACGTCTATGATGGAGGCGTGGGCGGGGTTTCTAGGCTGTACAGGAATGGAACTGGCTGTGGTGCATGCTATCAGGTAATTCAATTAAAAAATAACTTAATCTTTTTGAGTTTATTTGAGCTTGAAAGTAACAAAAAATTAAGTGTTGGACACTTCTAAAAGTATATTTGGAAGGATATGCATAAATACTCTTAGGTTCCTACGTATAATTTCAAATAAAACAAAAAAATATTTGATTGTGAGGCTTGTGACTATGTTGAAGTGCAACAACTTTAAACTATATGCCTTTCTTGAAGGCAAGAAATAGGCAGCCAATTGAAGTTGCTTCAGAACAAATAAAAAAAGTAGCTCCCTTATTTTTGTGTCAACAATGGAAGTTATTTGTTTATTGACAACTACAGGTTAGGTGCAAAGTACCACAACTTTGCACTGAAGATGGAGTGAGGGTAGTGGTGACAGACTATGGTCAAGGGGACAAGACTGACTTCATCCTAAGCACTCGGGCCTACTCAAGATTGGCTCGTCCCAACACAGCCTTGGATTTGTTTGCCTATGGCGTGGTTGACATAGAATACTGGAGAATTCCTTGCCAGTAACCAGGTTACAACCTCATGGTCAAGGTTCATGAGCACAGCAGGTTCCCTGAGCACCTAGCCGTAGTCATGTTGTACCAAGCTGGCCAAAACGACATCATCGCCGCAGAAGTGTGGTAGGTACAGTCTTCTAAACAAATTTGGTGAACTGGGTATTGTAAGTGTACGGGGGGAAAATATTCCGGCTACCCGCACTTCCTTTCTTCCAAGTCCCTCAGCTGTCCGATCACCTGAAAGTGCAAAAGCGGTGAGCTACCCGGCGGTGTGTGGCCGGAAAACACCTCCGACGCTCAAGTTAGAACCACACACCTGGAAAAATGACTAGAGAGAAGGGAGAGAGTTTGAATGTAAGTCTTACTTACAAAAATTGTCCATCCCCGTAAGGGGTGGCGCCGACTTGTTTATATACCTCTCTGCGCTTCATATCTACTCCCAATGATCTCTCACGTGGCTCTGCTATCCCATCTGTCAGCACATAAACCATGCCTCTGTCAGGTCACACCATGCTGGACATTACCTAATCCCAAATGCCAGCCTTCTCTGCTGAAGCCCGGCAGCCGAGCTGCTCTATCCACGGCCGGGCTATGCTTTACGCCCTAGCACTCTACTGGCTTTTATCAAGAGAACCGGGCTAGGCAGCACCTCGGCACCGCCGAGCCAGAGATGTCTTACGAACGTCTGCTGCCGGCCTTCCTGCCGAGCAATTGGGTATCTCGGCTGACCGCCTTTCCGGGCGGTGGTCAGTCCGCTTGACTGTGGTTGGCCTCTGCCGAGCAGTCAAGTACCTCGGTCGATGACACCTTTCGGGACGCCGTCCAACCTGACCGGCTTCGCCTATGCCATCCACGTAGCTCGGTCCAACCGAGCGTCGCCTTAGCCGAGCAAATACATACGGACTGGGCGGCGCATACCCAGCCCAACACTCGCCCAGCCCAGGGCCCGGTAGCCCAATTCTATTTGGACCGGGGATCATTTCGGTGCCATGATCCACTCGGCTGCCAATCTTCTCGGCTTGCCTCGACCCAATTCCGGATCATAAATCTCCCTCTCAATTGCCCCTTAATTCCGTCCGCAAAAGCGTGACTGGGATTATACACCTCGACCGAGACTACACCTCCTCGGTTGTCGGAGCGCGAAATGGTGACCGGGCTAGTTGGACATTCCTGTTTCAAGTCTAGCCCGGTTAACTCCTCGACTCTAGTCCGTCTCTTCGTTTTGCTCGGCTGACGCCTCACCTGCCCCACGTCTCTTCAACTCTGATGCCGTCATTAATGACGACAGGTGGCGCCCCCCCATTCGTCCTCGAGCGGCCAACCGCCGTCGAATGAAATTCGAATTTTGGCGGTTCTCAGCCTATATACAGGCCACAATCCCTTCTCATTCCTTCCTTACTGATCCCCTGCCATTCGAAGCTCTTCAGAGCCCTTGCCTCTCCCTCTTCGTTGTTGATCTCAAGCTCAAAGGAGAGGAACTCATTGCCCCAGCCTGGTAAGTCCTTCAACTCCCTCTTTATGGTTATTTTCTATGATATTTCACCACGTTAGGGTAG
>JAPPVO010000013.1:93752131-93789358 GCA_030407325.1 Camellia japonica | reverse complement strand
CTCGGTTGAGGCTGAGGCATCATCCTCTACCCGGATATGCTCATTGATGCGCTGCATAAGCTGTACCATGGTCGTAGGTTGTTGCATGGTAAGTGAGTCTCGCAGTCTATGTCCGACCGGAGCCCGCGCTTATACTGTACGATAGCAAGGTTGACCGGGCAGTCTAGTGTCTCATTGAAAGTCTCCCAATACCTGGAGTTGTACGCCTTGAGTGTGTCGCTCGGTTCCATCTTGATACTCAGGAGGTGATCAACTTCCTTAGGAGTTTTGGTGTTAGTCGTGAAGCGCGTTACGAAGGCTTCGGCCAGCTGTTGCCACCTTTCAATACTTCCCTCCGGGAGCCTTCCAAACCACTTCAATCCCAATTCGCCCAAACTCGACGGAAAGATTAGGCACATAAGAGCATCATTCCGCCGGTGTTCGGCCATAACCTGTCGGAAATGACTTATATGCATGTACGGATCGGTCTTTCCATCGTAAAGGGTAAACTTTGGCTGTGGAATCCCGCCGGAAGCGGCGCTGCTTCTATTTCCAGTGAAAAAGGAGTGGCGCTCAACCTGGCCAAATCTGTATCTAAAAGGAGTGGCGCCGCTTGGCGCGGTGGAGGCATTCCGACCTCCTCGCTGGCGTGGGCTCCGTAGGATAACCGCTGGAACGCCGGCACCCTCTGAGCTTCCCGCCGGCGAGCCCGTTCCTTTAGAACTGTCCGCAAATCCTCTGTACAGGCGGAATAGGAATACCTCGACGTCGTATCCGGACGTGAGGGTCTGTAAGTACTATCTTGCGCGCTGGACTTTTCTGCGTGCAAGTCGGAGTCACCATCTCTGTAGCTCCTGGTAATAGAGATTGCCGGAGTGTGCCTCTGACTTTGGCTGGCTGAACGGCGGGAGGGGGCTGAACGGCGGGATGGGGTGCGCTCACTGTGGTCACCTACTCCAGCTACACCCTTCCCTTTGTAACGCCGCTTGAGCTCCTCCATCTCCGCCGCCATTCGCCGGATGACGGCATCTTGGTCCCGCAACTTGTGTTCCAGGCGTTTGGAGTGTGACTCTCTCCGCCGTCGGTGACCGTCTGGACTACGGGAACGGTCATGACTTCTCCCGCGCTTATCCCGCGTGTCTCCCGCCTGTCCTCCGGTGGCTGTCTCCAGGTTCGCCATCGGAAAGACGGACGGGAGTCCTTCTCTCTGCCGGACAAACTCAGGGGTGGCTCCGTCGACGGCGGACAACGGAAACTCCTCGTTGTGCGCCATGAACGACGATCAGATGAACCCAGAAGATAAGGTTTTATCTGCAAGCTTCCCACAGACGGCGCCAATTGTACGGGGGGAAAATATTCCGGCTACCCGCACTTCCTTTCTTCCAAGTCCCTCAGCTGTCCGATCACAAAAATTGTCCATCCCCGTAAGGGGTGGCGCCGACTTGTTTATATACCTCTCTGCGCTTCATATCTACTCCCAATGATCTCTCTACACGTGGCTCTGCTATCCATCTGTCAGCACATAAACCATGCCTCTGTCAGGTCACACCATGCTGGACATTACCTAATCCCAAATGCCAGCCTTCTCTGCTGAAGCCCGGCAGCCGAGCTGCTCTATCCACGGCCGGGCTATGCTTTACGCCCTAGCACTCTATTGGCTTTTATCAAGAGAACCGGGCTAGGCAGCACCTCGGCACCGCCGAGCCAGAGATGTCTTACGAACGCCTGCTGCCGGCCTCCCTGCCGAGCAATTGGGTATCTCGGCTGACCGCGCCTTTCCGGGCGCTGGTCAGTCCGCTTGACTGTGGTTGGCCTTCTGCCGAGCAGTCAAGTACCTCGGTCGATGACACCTTTCGGGACGCCGTCCAACCTGACCGGCTTCGCCTATGCCATCCACGTAGCTCGGTCCAACCGAGCGTCGCCTTAGCCGAGCAACATACATACGGACTGGGCGGCGCATACCCAGCCCAACACTCGCCCAGCCCAGGGCCCGGTAGCCCAATTCTATTTGGACCGGGGATCATTTCGGTGCCATGATCCACTCGGCTGCCAATCTTCTCGGCCGTTGCCTCGGCCAATTCCGGATCATAAATCTCCCTCTCAATTTTCTTGATGCAGGCGGATTGCCAGCAATGGAGGGGTATGCGAAAGGTCTAACGGTGCAGTATGGGACATGGCTAACCCACCAGCAGGGGCACTTAACTTCAGGGTCCAAGTAAGTGGCAGTGCAGGGTTGAAGTGGTGCAGCTGAGTAGTGTGATTCCTAGTGAATGGAAAGCTGGGGCTGTTTATGACACAACCATTCAGCTTACTTAAGCCCTATTAAACTCCTAATCCCAATGAAGACAAATATATCTTAGTATATGCAGAGTAGGAACTGCTTATTAATTATTTCCTAGTAGTTTTGATTAAGTGATTAAAGTAATGTTTGTCTACGGTGTTAAAGCTAGTGCTCTTCACCGTTCTCAATAAAGAATCAGATTGTGTACTACGTTTATTTCACATGCAAATAATGCAGCTAAAAGAGTGTGGACCCAACTAACTCTCAACCCTATCCAAACTCTTGGTGACAGTCTGAACACTACGATTTTATGGTTAAAAAATATGAGTTAACAACCTTTTAAATAAAAAGTTTCAAAGGCCAGCTCACAATCAAGCTAATTTGCAAAAGAAACTAAACAAAACGCCGATCGCGTGTAAGAGTAAAGGGTATTGATATTGCAAGCAATTTGTCACTCCTAAGTAACCATCACATTAAACAAATATGAGAAACATAAAGTTGCAATGCAGAAACACTACAAAAAAAAAGTCACGTCATAACTCTTCCACAAAATTCACATGTACAAATTCCAAATCATGCAAAATCAGCAAAACATGAAAAAAGTGCCATCATTCCAAACTATAGAAGGTTACCAGGTTAGTGCTTTAGAATTTTCTTCCCAAAATCACTAATTCAGCACGTGTTATCAGAAAACAACTTGACTACTTGAGAAACCAGAGTCAAAAAACTGATGTACAGACTAATGTTTGAGCTGCCACTACCTCAGAATATGATACGAACGAACCAACCATTTTATCCTTCTTTCAATGCTCCTCTTGTCTGCTTCCATCAAAAGCAAGGCTTGCCCATCTAAACAAGAACCATAAGCAAATCCCTGAAAATTAAGGGATGAGATGTAAAGTTTTTGCATTCATGAATTAGATTCTATATTACTTTAAGCATGAAGAAAATTTTATGATTTGTGAGGGCAGCCAGTTCAAGCCAATAGAGCTGAAGTTATTTATGTACCATGTCCTCCCCAAAGGTTTACGCCACTTTGTGAATTGGCCAGAAGTAATATCATTTTATATCTATAAAGTATGATCATAAATAAAAATCAGTGACAACATGATTTTGGGAAACTATCATAATGATAATGACATAATTAGATAACTGTTCAAGGTGTAACATGATCACAGATGAGAGACAAAAATGCGGGAAGAAAGACCCTCAAAGTTACAACATGCAAAAATCAAACATAATATGTTTTAGATTGATTGAAATAACTAATAATTTCAGAAACAAGAAAGAGGAAGATGATGCACACAGCCAAGCCCCATGGCAAAGTTACAGTGCTGCAGGTGTACAGTAGCCTGTAGCCAGTGACAAACACCCACAGCAACCTCTCAGCCAAGGTTGCCTCCAACCCAAATGACAATTTGGAGGTGCAAAGTATTGAGTTACATGTAACTCAATCACAGCTCACATACATACCAACAAGCACAAGGAGATATTGTAAAACATTGTATATTGTAATCTGTTAAGGTCCTGCAATCTTTGTTTATGTAACTGTATGTCATCTTGAAAAGTTTAGTAGTGTTGGGGTGTGTTTCAGTTTATCAAAATGATATTTGTCTGTATGTGTGCATCCATATCTTATTGTTTCTGTTGAGGCATCCCAAGTACATGCTGAAACTAATTCAATATACAGCCTAGCACAGAGAGTAGATAATAAATCAAGTTCCACAACGAAGTAGTCAACGAGAACTTACATTAAGACACAAGGAATCTGTACTTCTGGAAAACCCCAAACTTTGTTCCCTGCATCAATACATCCGGCCAGTGCACTCTGCAGCACCACAATAGCAGCTCTTCATCTTAATATTTGCATTCAAATCTCGAACCTGATCGACAAAGTAATTATAGTGGTAAGTCAGCTCCTTCTAGGGAGGAATGTTTTCTGCAGCAAAGAGCATTATGTGGGGTTTACTCTTGTCCTCGTGATCATAGAGACATTCTGAGCATAAAGGTTAGGGGAACAACTATGGTTGATGAACCTCCCCACATTCGCACACTGTGCTGCATCGATTGTGAAACGCTCATCCTCCACAATTTCACTAGAACTTAACTGTACAACAAGCTTGAGAGTCAAAAGTCCGCCAATGAGAGAACAATCACTGATTGTGTCCAGTATCAAACAAGTATTCATCATTTTGTCTTTTTTCAGCTTCCTTGTCTTCAAGAAGCTCCCTAATATACTCGCATATAAAACTTCCTGAAGGAATAGAAGTTAGGGATCTAACACCCCAGCCCCTTGACTTCCTTTTGAAGATTTCAAGCTGTATTTTCATGCCATGATGACTGACTTTATTATAGCAAGAAGGAGGGCATTTGCAAGAAGGACCACACTCATATACCAGAGGCTTTGCTTCAACGATAGCCCCATTGCAGTTGTATGGAATCTTTCCTCCATTATTGAACATACATCAGCATTTTTTAGAGTCCAAGCATCCACCGATACAATCACAAACCCTGGGAGCAGTAGGGCAGTACCAATCAGGATATTTCATCTCAGTTATATAATTGAATTTGGGTGGTCTCTTATTGTCTATGGGGTTCACAGCACAAATGGGAAGTAACTCTTTCCCTCCTGATATATCACCAACACAAAGACCCTCCCGAATTTTAAATCTTTTTTATTTCTTCACTTCTTTCCAAGCAAGCTCTGGTTGGCCTGGAATTCTCTTCAACTCGAACTTAAAAACCAGTTTACCATGTGGCCCAACATCATGCATGTATCTCTCCACTGTATACAAGCCATCATAAGTATATGTCAAAACAATCTTGGCTCTTGCATCCAAGGTAGATAATTTTGTCTCTTTAGAACCATGGATTACCCGAACAGGATTCTTTGCTGATATACTATTTTTCAGAGCCAAGTTTCCTCTTTCAAGTTTCTGGTCTTCAGGCTGTTGTTTATCCCAGCCAGTTATATTTCCTCCATGACCAGAGTATATTAAAACATCAGGGTTGTCCAAATCATCTGCATAACCACCTGAGGCAACAATGCTTGTTGCAATGATCATCCTGCCATGTTTCATGTAATCAATACCAGCCTGATAGAGACGATGAATGCCAACAAGAGCAAGCTCCACCCTGTATTGAAACTAATCACGTACATCGACTCTCGGCACTGATCATATTATCTGTTTGCCTGTGTTAACTTCTTTTCCTTTAGCTCTAATAATCTGTGCTGCTTTCAGATCAGGCCTTCTGCTCAAGTATCCTTGTTTCTTCAAATTTGCTTCTTCTCCTTGCAAGAGCTTCCTACAAATAGCTTGGAATAGACGTTGTGTTTCCCTCACTTTGTTACGCACATTACCATGACTCGAGCTATCAGGACCAAAAGGAGGCAGCATCACCTGAAAATCATATGGTCTCTGACCTGCAGAAGAATCTTCATCTTGCTCACATATGGAAAAATCTCCCTTATCCTTGACAACCTGTGCACCTTTATTTTCATATGAAGCCTTTCCAGAATGAAACAATTTCTTCTTCATATCCCTCTTTTTAGCATTTGTATCTCGAACATCCCTGACCAATTCTTCAATGCCAGTCCTTGCTGTCTTTCTCACTAGATTGCATTCCTCTTTAGTCCTCACTGTCTCTCTTGACAGCGTACCCTGCACAGCAGCCTCAACTGGAGCAACTGAAGTCTTGTTTCCCAAGACAATTCTCAGGCGCTTTTCCTCAGTCGGACAAATAGCATTCATTCCACAAAAAGGAGGGAATTCATGAATAGCTCTAACCGTTCTCCTAAAATATTTAGCTTTCAGGTTAGTCTCCTTAGAAACATTGCCATCACTAATAGGCCACTCTAGAGGAAACCATGTTTTTGCACCACCTGCTGGAACCACCCCATCAGCCATAGAAACAATCTCCAACACAATTTTGTTTTCTGGTGCACCCTCACTCTTCACCACAGCCTGAACTTCCACTTCGGGCAACTCCTTTGACAATTCTAGTGCATTATTTTCTAAAGCTTTTGGCAAGCCACATCCTAGAGGCACAACAACAGGGGACAATTCAGCCCCATTGACCTTCCCAGCCGCAACCACTACCTTCCCCCAACAAATCATTCAATATGTCGGGCAATTCCAACTTCACCAGACTTTCCACCAATTGATGAGATGATGATTCATTCCCAATTTCAGAAGCTTTGACACAATCACCCTCTGCAACTTTCACCATCTTTTCATCAGCTACCAAATTCTCTTTATCACCTAGTGATGCTACTACCTCAGTATCCTGGGGCATCAGATTGATAAATGAAGCATTCTGTCCACACCCAGGTGGAAAATGGCGAACAGCATAAACCTTTTGCTTCTTGTACTTAAGCGAAACACCAGAAGAGGTGCAATAACCATTGTACAATGACCAATTGTTATAACTCCCATCAAATAAATCACCATTTGATAAGGAACCCATCCTCCTCAATAACTAGCAAGCAAACTGGCTCTTTGTTGTCGTCAAGAAAAAATGCAGCAAATAGAAGAATATGTGACGGAAAAAAATACAACAAATGGAAATCAGTGCAGACAAGCTAATGAATATGGACAGATATGAACGGGAAAGAGAAAATAGACAAAATTCATGAGATGTATCTATACATTAAAGGTACGAGGAGCTGTGAAACTAAACAAATTAGAGTTGAAATGTAAACAACGATAAATTTAGAACACCTAATATGTTAGAAGTTGCAGTTCTGGTCAAGAGAACACAAACTGATTAGAAAGGACACCAATCAACACAAACTGATTTGTGTTCGTGACAGTACTTGAATAGAGAGAGTTCTTGCATACCCATTATTTTTTGTAATAGTGGAAATTTCAAATTTGCCTCGCGGTTTTCCTTTCATTCATTGAAGGTTTTCCACATAATGTTTGGTGTTCTATGTGGTTATGAATTTTTTCTTGTCTCCTTAATCCATTGTTGCATTCTTCAGTTCACACTTGATAAACCCAGAACCGAACTGATCTTGGTTGGTTCTCAGTTTTAGACCCAAAACCGAACCAACCCAACCCAAGGAAATTCCAGTTGGATCGGATTGGCCTCGCACGTCTAATTGTGTTGTATAAAGCTTGACCTATTCATTGTTTTATTTTATTACTATAATGCAAAACAATAGAGATCTATCTAGTATCCACATGAGACTTAGCGATAACCAATAACATTCTATTATATAAAGCATACAACTCATTTGGTGTGAACTTTTGTCATACAATTTTGATTACCAAAAAACTACAACAACCCTATATTTCGTTCCAAATATTTACTTTTGCCTAGCGGTTATTGTATCGACTAAAAAGTAAAATCAATTGCTACCCACTACACAAACACAGACTCTCTCTTCACTCTTACCCACCCATAATCTCCATATTGACAGTTTCAAGTGCATGCGGTGTGCCCAATTAAACTATAAAACTTAAAAAAAATTGTAGAAGCTTTTCAAGGATCGGTTCACGGGTTAGTTCGGGTTACCAGTCACCAACCCCACACAGAGCCAAACCGAATTGGCTGAATTTGAAAAATTTCTAGTATATAACTGAACAGAAACCAATGCTAGAACTGTAGAACTAAACCAAACCAACCCATGAAGGTAGGACAGGTTCGGTTCACAGTTTATTTGGTTCTTTTGTGCACCCTTATTTTTCCCAGATGTGAAATAAAACCAATTAGAGTTCAAATGCAACAAAATAAATTACGTTTGGAATTTACCAAACAATAAAAGAAGCCTACCCATTCTGAGAAACAGTTGAAATGCTTTCTAAGGAGACTAAAATACTGTCAGCTAGAGCACCATTTGACATTGACAACATTCCCAACAATTAAAGACGGAAAATTGATTGTTTGGGTAGGGGTGTAAATGAGTCGAGTGGAGCCAAACAATAAGTTGTTCAAGTTTGACTTGAACTTAAAAATTTTCAAAAATTGTTCTAACTTGACTTGTTTACCTTGGAGCTTTTAATTGAACTGGTAATGAGCTAAGTATGAATAGCTTGGGTTTTGTAGTATATAACTAAGGCATCGTTTGGGAAGTTGGCTAATTTAGTTGGCTAAAATACTTGCGTTTGGAAAGATGGCTAGATTTTTTTTAGTTGGATGTCATGTTTGTAAGAGAAAAAGTGAAATGGTTATAGGTTTGATGTAACACTTTGTCTTATTAGTTATTTTAACCTATTTTATCTTTTTGTGAATTTTAACCCAAAAAGCAAAAAATAGCATTTGCCAAGACTGTTAGTAAGTAATTCAACCTCGACTTAAAAACTTAATGAGTTTTAAAATATATTTCAAATAGACTTGCTTCCGTAAGGAGTCAATCTGAAATGGCATTTGACAAACCGAATATGAGTCGAGTTCAGAGTAGCTTCATTCATATTATGGCCTACATTTTGGTGGCTAAAAAACGTGCATAAATTATTATTTTTTAAAATGAAAAAGAAAATTTATATATAAAAATTATATTTTTTTAAAAAATAATAAATAAAAGAAGGAAAATGGTGCTGAGAAACAAGTGATTTACGTGAAAACAACAATGGCAAAGAGAATCGAGACAATTCATGCCCAGTATTGATGCATCCTAAGTAAGCGAAGACGCAAATTTAACAATATCCAATTCTAACCTAACTTGAAATGACTCATAACCCATCAAATAGACCACCAATCAACAATAAACATGAGAAATTAACTGTTTGGAAGCTGAGAAAGTAAAGAAAGCTTAAACTAACGCTAAAAATCGGGTAAACCAAATAGAAACGCGAAAGAAAATGACAAATGTCACTATAGGAAAAAGGGAATATGGCAACGTTTTTTTTATGACGTTTATGAAAACGCCGCTCTTTTTCAATTAAAACAACGTTTTTAAAATGCTATATTGTATTTCATTTAAACAGTGCCTTCGAGTGTTAGTTGGTTGATGCCGTTACCACATCCTAAAGCCCTAAAGCTGCGATTTCTCTCTCTCTCTCTCTCTCTCTCTCTCTCTCTATCGAGCTCAAATTCTGAGCAAAATCAAAAGACGCTCTCTCTCGCTCCAGATTTGCGATTTGCTGTTGATTGTCGAAGATTTGAAGATTTGGAGATTTGAATCTGAGTGATTAAAGTTCTCAGTCTACTCCTCCAGATTTGCGACTCTCAGTCTCTAGATTTGCGGCCTCCAGATTTGTGGTTCAAATTCAAACAACACACTCTCTCACTCAACTTCGAAAACTCTCTCTCTTGCTCGATTTCAGATCTGGCGATGATTTGAAGGCTACCACTTGGATTGCAGATTTTGAAGTTTGGTTCTCGATTTTGTGAGTTTCAATTTGTTTAGCTGTTTCTTTTCTTCTTCTTTTTTTTTTTTTGGGTTGAAGAGTGTATACATTCATACTCATATCTTGCATCTCTATTATGTTTTTATTAGATCTCGCATCTCAATCGGTTGCTTCTTCCTGTCTTGCCAAACTACTCGAACTCAGATCTGTAAGTTTTTATTATATATGCATTTGTTTTGTATGAACTCAGATCTCTAATTTTTCAAATCTATTTCAGATCTATATGCTTTCTCTGATATTGATGTTCATTCTTTGTGTTGGTTGTTTGGATAAGCACGAAGTGTAAAATGTTGTCTATATAACATAGAACAAATGAATAAAGATCACATGTAACACGAAGAACAGTCTTTCCATTATTTGTGGGGTGGGTTTATATTGTGCGGGAGTATTTAAAACAGAAAAGAACAGAAGGAAAAGAAAAAAAAAATTAAAGAAAAGTTCGATAATTATATTTATCATTATTCAATATTCGTAACTGTTATTCATCATTGATCATTTATTCGAACAACCCGTAAGAAAAATACAGAGGGTTCAATGGGTGTTTGTTTTGGGTCATTTGAGAGAGAGAGAGACTTTCTTGTTAAACATTTGACCAAAATTCTTTTTAGTTAAAACAGCTTTGGGGTCAAAATCTGGGATGTTGTTTTCTGATATTTTTTTGCTTTCCTGGAATTTTTTACCTTGTTAAATTTTTGGAACTTATGCTCTGTTGGGTTGATTGGAATGGGATGGAATGATTATTCCTTAGGCTCTCTTGTATAATGATCATTCTTTTACAATGGTGAATGACGATTCCATTTATAATGTATTTTTCATATTTTTTAGTAAACCAAACATAGGAATGGACAATTTGATGAAATGATCATTCCATTCAACTTCATTCCATTGAACCAAACATTAACCAGGAGAAAAACAATCAAACCAAAATCTGGCTTTTTCTTGGAATTTATTTTCCCCAATCTACTGAATCAAACGGAAGCATAAGGAAAGCCTATTTACAACCGGCTTGATGTTCCTTTTATGTAATCCCCATTTGCAAATATGCACGTGTTCACAAAATTATACAAATATGCAATGAAGGCAATTCAACTATCCTTAACATGTAAATGTGTTCTCAAGCTACCATTACATGGTCTAGGTAGCCTGAGAGTTTCTCTTTCATAAGTTCCCATTTTTTTGAACTTCATGAATATATATATATATACTAAATTCAAGTATGACTCAAATTTAAATACTATATAAGTAATAAAAAACACACTCTTAAATGACAGCAAGATTATAATGTAGAAGCCTAAATGATGTAATATTCGCAAGGGCAAGCAGCTTAGATAACAGTAATTGTTTTGATGAATAGGTTATTTTTAACAGAATTGAACCAAATCTAACAGTGTTAGTAACAATATTGACTTGTCAATTTAAAAATGGTGACTTGTCCTAGGATTACTAAGATCATAATGAGAAATGAGCACATTAGTCAAATTGCTCCAATTGGTAGTTCATACTAATTATTTATTTTTATATTAATTAGCTCACTTTAGCACATTAGTATGATATTTTTGTTTGTATATGCAAATTATGAGATACAATTTTAAGCGGGCTGCCCATAAAAATTTACCTTTTAACTTCATAATTTTGAAGACTTGGTTAGTGAAGTTATTCTTACTTGGCCTTTGTCTGAAACTTTTATTGGTAGACTACATTTTCACTTCACCGATTCCCTTCTTAGTATTTACAAATTTAATTTTTATTCATAAACACATATATAATAATGTGACATAGATATTTTTACAATTATGTAGTAGTTGTTTTTAATTTCAAATGCCATTTAAAAAATTCATTACACCAACAAGCCGGAGTTCAAAACTGGCCTTTCTCACACCAACATAATGGTCTGTTTAATTTTTGTTATTTTGTCTTCAGAAAATTCATTACATTCTAAATTCATGTAAATTTTCTCTCCCTCAAAGGGCTAACCCAGAGTTTTGTTCATCCAAAGGATGGCACCAGATTATTCTATCTTTATGCTGGAAAAAAACCCATGTAAAGATAATTATAACAGTATTTTTAAACTCTTAAGCTTTATTGATCTACAAGTCTTTCTTGTAAGTAACTTAGCATGCTCCGGCAAAAGTGAAAAGTGTGATACATAATAATAAGGTAGTAGAATGTCTTGAAGTACTTGAAACTGTATACTATACCTTAATAATGGGTGTATGCATTAATAATGTGTGTTTTTACTCATCAATACAATTCTTTTTCAGGGCATCTTGATATTCAAATGACAGACAGTTTGATGTAACAAACAGAGTAAATTATTGAAATATTCTTCTAGATATTTGAAGCCTACCTTTCCCTCCTTTAAGTCTTTAGAAATTCATGGAAAGTGGGTGGGAAGGGTTCCTCTTGTTATATGCTTATCAGTACCCCTCAGTGCTCAGCATCATCAAATTAGGTCTGTTTACTGCTTTGTTTGGTTCTAATCTTGTCAAAGATCTGGCTGACATGTTTACTTAGTTTAAGGTTTGGTGCACCCACTTGAAATTCAAAAGAAGGTGCGAAAGAGCTATCCCAAAGCTTGTTTGTCTGCATTTGGAGATTTCCTCTTCCTTACTTTTTATCGTCCATTTGGGAATCATTATGCTTTAAAGTGAGTTTATAATAATGTAATTTATTGTTTGCAGGTGTCTCTCAAAAGTTTTCAAGGGGCAGACAGGTGGGTTTTTGCAATCACATTCATGATTATTTCTATTACTCTTTTTGATTAAACAGAATATAATGTGTAATGATAATGATCGTAACCTAAACTGTGTTACTTTTAAATTACTTTAAAAGTAATTGTGATATTTCTTGTGTTTGTGCATATACAATTTATAATAGATCACAATAGGATGAGTATTCCACACTATTGATTGATGCCAAGCATGTGTGGGTGTTCATGACATAACAAAAATGGTGTTATAGAAATGAAATAGAACACTACAAAGATATATTGGTATGTGTGGGTGTTCATGTAGTAGTGAGAACTTATTGCTTACTTGTGATAATCTGGTTGTTCTTGTAGAATCTTCATTAGAGATACCTAGTCTTTTTTTTTTTTTTGTTGATAAATAGAGATACCTAGTCATTTTTTATGAATCTATATATCATAATCTATCAAGAGCATTGTAGAAACTTTTAGTTTCTTCATTAATATGCTTCATGCTAGAAATGCTTCTAGTATGCTTGATAGTTTTGATTCAAGTTGCACCACCGGGATGCAATAATCATGACAGTTGTTAATTTAGCAAGTAATTATCCATGCATACATAAATAGCCTTAGACCCGTCCAAGAATCTTCATTAGAGATACCTAGTCATCTTTGATGAAGCTCTTCTTGGATTGTCCAATTGGGATAGTTCAGGAGCACAAGTCTATGTTGTAATTAGTAGTTCTACCGCTTAAATGTAGTCCATCTCGTAGAGATTTCGTGTAGTAGCTTCTCATGTTCTCTGAGTGCATACTAGACAAGGTGTAGCAGTACACCTAGTCTATGTCGTGTACTTGGAGAATCATGGGGAGATGTTGCCGAAATTTCGTTAGAGATGGATAGAGCGGTATGAGCTACTTTTTACAATATAGACTGTGCATTCCTGAATGGGACAGTATGATGAACCAACCTATTAGAGAAGAGTTAGCGGTGAATGGTGTCATGTCGCATGCATTGTAATGTACTTAATTGAGGTTAAGAATAATTAAAATGAAATGATAATTTTGAACCTTGTTGATTTGGCAGTGACATTTGTAGTGTAAGACGAAGTCAGATGGATAAAAGTTGGATAAATTAGCATAGGTTGCATCCAGAATATATAGAAGGGGTTAAGGAATTTGTTAAACTTGCATGCCAAAATAATCCTCTATCAAATGAAGTCACATGTCCATGTAAACGGTGTCGGAATGTCAAACTAGTAAAGAAAGACCTTTTGGGGGAACATTTAATGGTCAATGGGTTTCTTCCAAGCTACACCAGATGGATTTTTCACGGGGAAGATTTACCGGCGTCTGTGCCATTGAATGAGAATGTCAGTGATTCGAATGATGGCGATGAAGTCAATGAAATGATATATGAGGGGTTCGGACTTCCTCCACCAAGCTTGGTTCATCTTGCTAGTAATGAGACAGGAAGTTCTAATATCGAACTAGGCCCGGATAAGAAAACTGAAAGATTTTTCAGTTTATTGAAGGAGGCCGAAAGAGAGTTGTATCCAGAGTGTCACAAGTTTTCAACGCTGTCATTTGTTGTTCGATTATTGCATATCAAGTGCCTTAGTGGATGGAGCGACAAGTCTTTCACGATGTTGCTTAAACTTTTGAAGGATGCATTCCCAAAAGGTGAAACTTTGCCAAAGTCGTTCTATGCAACGAGGGCACTCCTTAGGGAATTGGGCCTCGATTATCACAAGGTACATGCATGCCAAGAGATTGCTCACTGTATTGGAAGGAGACAGCTAGTAGGGATGATTGCATAGTGTGTCAGACGCCTAGATACAAACAGTTTGAGGGTGAGAAGAATGATTATAAAAAGAAGCAACAAAGAATTCCCCAGAAGATTGTGAGATACTTTCCTTTGATTCCAAGGCTTCAAAGATTGTTCATGTCATCCAAAACTGCTTCATTAATGAGATGGCATGCAGAGGGCCGAATTGATGATGGCAAAATGAGACATCCTGCTGACTCTCCTGTCTGGAAAAATTTTGATACTTTGTATCCCAAGTTTGCGAGTGAGCCTCGCAATGTCAGACTAGGTTTAGCAGCGGATGGATTTAATCCATTCAAGGCAATGAATGTTGCTCACAACAGTTGGCCAGTTATTGTAATGCCTTATAATTTGCCACCGTGGTTGTGCATGAAACAACCTCATATGATGATGATATTGCTCATTGATGGTCCTTCTTCACCTGGCAATAACATTGATGTCTACTTGCGCTTGTTAGTGATGAACTGATTGAATTGTGGGAAAATGGTGTTCAGACGTACGATGCAGAAACTAATCAAATGTTCCAATTGCACGCGGTCTTACTGTGGACAATAAATGATTTTCCTGCATATGCAAATTTGTCTGGATGGAGCACGAAAGGTGCTTTAGCTTGTCTTTGTTGTAACATACGTTCTCGACATCGGTATTTGAAGAATGGAAGGAAAATTTGTTACATGGGGCATCGCCGCTGGTTGAATGCGAGTCACAAATTTCGAAAAGATGGTGCGTCTTTTGATGGAACTTCTAAATTTGAACCATGTCCAACTCGGTTATCGGGGGCTAATGTGTTACGACAGCTAGGGCCTAAACATCAACCAACTAACAGACAAAAAAGAACTAGGAAAAGAAAGGAAAAAGAGGACAACGAGGAGGATCATAATTGGAGGAAGAGGAGTATTTTCTTTGAGCTTCCATATTGGGACCATAATTTGATTCGCCACAATCTTGATGTAATGCACATTGAGAAGAACGTGTGTGATAATGTATTGTGGACAATATTAAATGTTGATGGGAAAGGAAAGGATAATTTAAATGCTCGTCGAGACTTGCAAGATATGGGAATTCGAAAGGCATTACATCCTAAAAAAGGGGTTGGGAACAGGTATTATTTGCCGCCTGCATGTTTTGCTATGAACAATAGAGAGAGAGGTTTGTTTTGTACACTCTTGAAGAATATCAAAGTTCCAGATGGGTATGCATCCAATATTTCTCGTCGTGTTAACCTCAAACACATAGCATATATATCTGGACTGAAAAGTCATGACAACCATATATTGATGCAACAAATACTTCCAATAGCAATGAGAAATTTGTTACCGAAAAAAGTTGTTGAACCATTGATTGAGTTAAGCAATTTCTTCAGGCAGTTGTGCTCCAAAACTCTAGAGCCAGATGGGTTAGATCGTCTTCAAACCCAAATTGCTCTTACACTTGTCATCTTGAGAGAATTTTTCCTCCATCCTTTTTCGATATAATGGAGCACTTGCCTATTCACCTAGCAGAGGAGGCCAAGATTGCTGGTCCAGTGCAATATCGCTGGATGTACTTCATAGAAAGGTGTGCAATTCTACTCCAATTTAAGGTTGTAGTCATTTGTTTGTTTATAATTGAAAGTCATGTGTGCATTTGTTTGTTTATAGGTATCTTATGACACTTAAGTCATATATGCGTAATCGAAGTCATCCAGAAGGTTCAATTGCAGAGGAATACTTAGTTGAAGAGTGTATGACCTTTTGCTCAAGGTACTTGGATGATGTCGAGTCAAAATTGAATCGACCAATAAGGAATTACGATGTTAGCGACAATCCTGGGATATTACTGGGTCATACTTTAGGAAAAGGAAAAGGGTTTGCGCTTGATAACACATCATGGGTACAAGCTCATCGGTATGTGTTATTTAACACTGCCTGCAGTTGTCCCATATCGAGAGTAAGATACAATCTTTGTTCCAAAATTTTATTGATACCATTAATAAGTATCTTGCATTTTATAAGTACTTTAAATGTATAGGAGCATCGTGATTTTATTAAGCGGTCACATCGTCGTCTCAAAGATTTTGATGTGGATCGCCGTCACAATGATGAGTTTCCCAGATGGTTTAATTTTCATGTAAGTACTAATAACTTACATGTTTTTAATTTTCAATTCTCATGTTTTCAATTTTTAATTCTCTGTTAGTTGATGTTTAATTTTGTTGACTTTGTAAAAATAGGTTGAAGAGCTTCTAGCTATTGAAAATGCTGTGTTGTCAGATGAGATTAAAACTTTGGCATTGGGACTAGTAAAAAGGCCACGAGATTCAATGGGTATATAATTAATGGTACTAGGTATCATACGAGGAATCGTGAGTGGAGAAGAAAAACTCAAAATAGTGGGGTTATGGTGAAAGCAAAGACTTGTAGCTATGCAAGTACCAGAGACATGAATCCTGTGGAAGGTGAAGTAGCATACTATGGATATGTGACAGATATTAT
The DNA here is from genome assembly GCA_030407325.1 of Camellia japonica. Taxonomy (NCBI): domain Eukaryota; kingdom Viridiplantae; phylum Streptophyta; class Magnoliopsida; order Ericales; family Theaceae; genus Camellia; species Camellia japonica. The sequence goes on along the minus strand of JAPPVO010000013.1, from coordinate 93,772,756 downwards.
TGAATTGTATTACTCATACGACCGTAGATATGTGTTATTCATGTGCGACTGGATTGACAACAACAAAAGACTGAAGCAGGATGGGTTTGGTTTCACACTTGTTAATTTCAATCATTTCTTATATACAAAGAAACAAAATAGTGATGAGCCATTCATCCTAGCATCTCAAGCACAACAAGTTTTCTATGTTAATGATCTCGTTGAAGCTGATTGGGATGTTGTAGTCAAGATGAAACCTAGAGACTTGTATGAGGTATGTGGAGAACAACCAATTAATGATGGAGAACATCACAATGAAGTGGAAGGATTTGGCGACCAAAAGTTAGATGCAACTTCGTTTGCTTGTGAAGAGGACATAAATTGGGTTAGGCAAGGTGAAGTTGGAACAACTATTGATGAAACTATTAGACCTCTTGGGATATCGACACAGACACAATCTGAAGATGATGAAGAAATGATATGATATTGTAATTTTGTTTCATATTCATTGTTACATTTGTGCTTTTAGCATGGATATTCATGTTAATGAAACCTTTGATTTTAAAATGCGTCATTTGTTTGCTTTTCAACGTGATTGTCCTTGAGACAACCTTTTATGTCCTTGAGAAGGATCATATCTGTTATATTAAGATTGTGTTTAAAATTTAAATTTGTAGAGAAATTTTTTAATATTTTGGACTTTATATTCATTGCTAACTCATAAAATTCTACACATGTGCTTGTGGTCTTCTGTAAACTAGCATGACAGATCAACGATGCTCTAGGCAGAGGCAACATTCAACCGCTACAAATTCTGAGAGTTCTTATAGTGGGAGTGCAGATGAGAGTTCTTATAGTGGGAGTTCAGATGAGAGTTCAGAGGAGAGTACACGCATCATACCTGATCCACCCATGTCATGGTATCCTCCAGGTAGCTTGCCTAGTACATCATCGAGTATTGGTTCGACACATGACACTACTGCTGGTATGAATTATTTTATTCAATTGAATTACTCCATTAGATTTCTCTGTTGATGTTCTTTTTTCTTTTGATGTTTTACATTTCTTTTTTTTAAACTAAGTGACACTACTCTATTTGCTCCATTGACTGCTCAATTCTTGTATTATTATTCTTTCTAGTATCTTCTAACTTGATATTGATATTTGGACGAGTAGGTCATAGTTCGAGAGGCCAAACACTCATGCATGGTAGTGATTGGAACCCAAGTGGTGGCATTTTACATATTGTGCCTAATGAGTTGAACCAAGTGGTTGACGGGTATACACCCTTGGCTTCTCGTTTGGGTGTTTTAGCTCAAGATGGGAACCTTATGCCCCTCACTTATAGAACTTGGAGCCATGTACCGAAGGAAAACAAAGAGAGAATTTGGAGAGAAGCAAAGGTAAAAGAATTATTTCATTTTACATATCAATTTTAATCTTAATTTGTTATTATTTATTTTATTTGTTTCATATTTTATAGTTGCCAGTTTGTTTTGTTTCTTCCTTTTGTTGCTTCCTTGAATAATTGGAATCCTTTTCTCTCTCTCTCTCTCTCTCTCTCTCTCTCTCTATCTTTAAGATTCTTGATTTAGAAGCCTCTTTAATTTTATGAATAACCACTGCGTATTGGGAAACAACAAAAAAAAAAAGTGGCGTTTTTTGAAAAAACGCCACAAAATGACGTCATTGTGACGTCACACATTTAATTCGTGTAGGGAATAAAAAAAATAAAAAACTGTGGCGTTTTTCGAAAAAACGCCACGAAATGACGTCATTCCACGTCACACGTTAATTGGGGACGGAAGGTGAGACGGTCGTCAAAGATTTTGCGGCGTTTTAAGAAACGCCATATAATGTTTTTAGCGACGTTTTTCAAACGTTGTGTAGCTATTGCGGCGGCCCTATCAGCGGCGAAAATTTTACACGTCACTATAAGATATTACGGCGTTTTTCAGGCTTTACGAGGCGTTTTTAAAACGCCGCTAAAAAATGAATTTCCTGTAGTGTGTAAAGTGATTGAAATTTAACAATATCCAGTTCCAACCTAACTAAAAATGACTCATAACCCATCAGATAGACCTCCAATCAACAATAAACACAAGAAATTAACTATTTGGCAGACAAGAAAATACTAACGAAAAAAGAAAATGGATGAGAAAGTAAGAAAAAGCTGAAATTAGCACTAAAAATCAACTAATTATGTAGAAACGTGCAACAAAACGAGAAATGTGAAGTGATTCAAACGAAGATTAAAATTAAAACAAATCACAATTAGAAGTGTAAAAAAAAACAAGGTTTAAATCAACCTGATTTTGCGAAGAAGACCAAGAGATTCTTCGAAGGACTTAATGATGATTCATCGGTGGACTTGTGCAGAGAGTTGGGATCGAAAATTTAGGGTTTCTTGGTGGAAAATTTATAAGCGTTTCCGGCAAGAACTCCATGACATGGTGAAGGAAAAGTTTATGCTTTATATGGAAAATGGGTAGTGGAAGAAGTTAATTTTCATTTGACCACGTGGCAAGAAATGAAAACAGGATTATTCTTGAAGCGGTTAGATGTGTGTAACTGAAAAAACACTGCGACGTTTCAACAAGACGTTGTCGATCAAACCCGATGACGCGACTGATTGGTTTTAATTAAGAATTTAATTAATTATAAATTGTTTTAGGACACTCAGCTAGAACTTCGATTGGTTTAAATCTTAGATATTTTTGGTTAAAAATATATTATTTGTCCAAAAGAGGTGTCTATCTTTTCAAATTCTACCCATCTATCTATCTATTCAAATGTTATATATTTGTATATATATCACATATTAACTCAATTATTTATTTAAATGTCAACGATCTATATATGTGTCACTTATCTATTTATATATTTGTTTAATATCATCAATCTATCCATCTGATTATCACCAGCTATCGCTGACCACCAACACCATTAGCCATCGGTGGACTTTCAGACAACTTTTCTAACCAATTTTTCGATGATTTTTCTAACGTCAGTAAATTTTCGATACGTATCTTTACCACTAAAAAAAGATTAAATCTTAAATCAAATAACATATGACCCAATAATTCAAATAACATATGACCCAATAAAAATGAACTTTTCACTAATTAATCTTTCTCTTTACTCACCTTATAATGTTTGTTAACAAATTCATCTCTTCTCTTTCTTTTTCTTTTTCCTTTTCTTTTTTTATAATATTTTTAGTATTTTAGGAATGTATCACATTTAGCAACATTTTTAACATTTAACTCATTTGGACGTAGAGCTCACCTCGGTTTACATAATATAATCATATTGGTTAATTTAACATGTATCACATCACATGACATTAAAAAAATGATGAATATAATAAAAATAATAATTTATTTACATTGAAAAGAAATATTTTTAAAAATATCCTTGAAAGCTTTTAAACACTCTGGTTAATCTAATATGTGTCACACGACATTAAAAAAAATTATGAATATAATAAAAATAATAATTTATTCACATTGAAAAGAAATATTTTTAAAAATATCTTTGGAAGTTTCTAGACACACTAGTTAATCTAACATGTGTCACATGATATTAAAAAAAAATGATGAATATGATAAAAAAAAAAAAAAATTTATTTACATTGAAAAGAAATATTTTTAAAAATATCCTTGGAAGCTTCTAGACACTATTTCTTAGATAGAAGAAAAGCCTTATTAAACACACCTATACCTTCATGGATTAAAACATGCTTTGATTTGAGAAAAATTAAATTCAGCCCATTTAAGTTAAAATATTTACAAAATAATGAAAGTACAATTTTTTTGTGTGCAAAGAAAACACAGCAAGTTACACCACCAAACGATTCTCAGTTTTGTGTTATTTTTTCCCCACCTCCCATTGATTATAAGGGGTCTTATTACTTACGGGTCTTGTATTAAAATTTTGCACCACATGAGCTAAACAGTTAGGTTCGGTAGGTTTTAATTTTAAAAATTGAAGCTAAACCAAAATTAGTTTTTCTTATAAATATAGCTCAAGCAACTTAAAGTCATAAAACCTCGTTTGGCAAGGGGTGATTTTAGTCAAAAAATAAAAAGTCAAAAATTTACTAAAAAAATCAAAAAGTCACTAAAAAAAATCAAAAAACCAACAAATTATACCAAAAAATCAAAGATTCCATTTTCTCTTTACTTTTTGCACATCTTTCGTAAAAAACTAAAAAGTCATCTCAAACATACTAGTTTTTTTTATATCATATTTTAGTCAAAAAGTCAAAAAATTACTAAAAAAGTCTATTCCCAAACAAGGCCTTACAGGTCAGTTTAGTCGGTCCAGTTATTATTAATCTTTTTGAGTAAATTACAAATACATCTCATCAGATTTATTTAAAATATGATTTTGGAAATTATATCATACCCCTTAAAGTTTCTAATTTCATAACAAATGACTCATTTTATTAATAAATTATCAAGTCAATTAATAATTTTTAATGATGTCAGAATTTTATTATTGTATAAGAGAACAGTTAAAAATTTTATTTTTTCAATTAATTATGATAAATACAAAATTTTGACAAAGGAATAATTATAATTTTTCAAATTACAAGAAACAATTTATATTTTAAACAAATTTCATATGGTATTTTTAATTTTTCCTTATTTTTTTATATCCCTAGGTGGTGTGATAAGGGCATAGGCACCAACTATTCTTTTTGTCCACCAAATTCTCGTAATTTCGTATTAAATAAGGAGTTACAACTGTGACAAAAATGAGACAAGTAATGCCACTCTTGGACAAACAACACCAATTTTCGGGTTATCTTTCTTTTTCCATCCAATGGCCGAAAACAAATGTTCCATGACATACAATCTCATGAAATGGGTTTCACATTTTATCTATTCCCTTAGGGTATGTTTGTTTCGCAACTTGAGTAGCCAAATTAGATTATCATGATTGTGAGTCCCACTTACAGCTTATTTGGTAGTGAAATAGAAGGGCAGATTGATAGTCCAAGGGGCTTAGTAATTCCCCTCAGTAGGAAGATTAGCTTAGCTGAGTTTTGAGTGGAATTAGAAAAATAGTGAGGAGAATGAGTCTATTTTATATAAAAATTTTATTTTTTTACCAAGTGCACATGTTTGTTTTAATATTTGTTTTAACTTTTTTTTAATATAAAAATAATTTTTTATTATTTTATACAAAAATATTTAATAATCTCATCATTAACCATCTTTCATACTATCATTAAAATAAACACAATTCTACTTATCCCTTTATTAATAATCTCTACATTAACAATTTCTTCACTAACCATCCTCTCATTAAAAATTTCATTTAACTTAATCCGCCAATTTCCAAAACTATTCCAATAAGAAAATGTTATTGTGAGACATAAATAAGAGATTGGAGCGTTTCTTCAACATGATAGTGGGTGCTAGTGGTGTCACTCGCTAAAAATTAAAAAAAAAAAATAACAATAACAATCCAACAAAAAAAAAATGAAAAAGAGAGACATGTACACCAAGGTTATGTTTGTCTGGATGAACATGAGTTTGAGATTTGATTAATAGTTTAATAAAATTATTAATTCGATATTTGGTTAAACAATTGAAGTATGAACTAACAATTCATCCGAATATGATATCCCACATATGCTGGATTATTCAATCCCACAGAAGGGGTAAGATATAAATTGGAGGACTGAGTCAAAGTCTGGACTATTAATCCTTCCTTATAATCCTAACTCAATCCAAACATATGATACGATGCACAATCCAAAAGAATTTGTAGTCCTAGGACTGGTAATACTAATCTAATCTAATCCAGTCCGCCCAAGTAAACATGGCCAAGAGTGATACCATTGGTCAAAGTTAAGAATGAAAATGGAAAAGCATGGCCAAAAGCCATGGGTCCCTAGAGGTTGGCAAGTAACTATCAAGTGAATGTAGGTTGATGTCGATTATATCAGGACAATGAGAAAAGCGAAAATTGGATTGGAAGATAATCAATGAGATAGATGAAGATTCCATAATTTAAAATTTTACTCATTTCATAATTTTTTTTATTCTTATTCAAGTTGTGAGTATGATAATTTTCATCCATATGTTTTTATTCCATGACGAACTATCCCGACCCGCTATCAGATACAGCTATATGGGTGTGATTTTATTCTAGTGCATTATTTTCTAAAGCTTTTGGCAAGCCACTTCCTAGAGGCACAACAACAGGGGACAATTCAGCCCCATTGACCTTCCAGCCGCAACCACTACATTCAATATGTCGGGCAATTCCAACTTCACCGAACTTTCCACCAATCGATGAGATGATGATTCATTCCCAATTTCAGAAGCTTTGACACAATCACCCTCTGCAACTTTCACCATCTTTTCATCAGCCACCAAATTCTCTTTATCACCTAGTGATGCTACTACCTCGGTATCCTGGGGCATCAGATTGATAAATGAAGCATTATGTCCACACCCAGGTGGAAAATCGCGAACAGCATAAACCTTTCGCTTCTTGTACTTAAGCGAAACACCAAAAGAGGTGCAATAACCATTGCACAATGACCTCTTGTTAGAACTCGCATCAAATAGATCACCATTTGATAAGGAACCCATCCTCTTCAATAACTAGCAAGCAAACTGGATCTTTGCTGTCGTCAAGAAAAAATGCAGCAAATAGAAGAATATGTGACCGAAAAAAATACAACAAATGGAAATCAGTGCAGACAAGCTAATGAATATGGACAGATATAAACGGGAAAGAGAAAATAGACAAAATTCATGAGATGTATCTATACATTAAAGTACGAGAAGCTGTGAAACTAAACAAATTAGAGTTGAAATGTAACCAACGATAAATTTAGAACACCTAATATGTTAGAAGTTGCAGTTCTGGTTAAGAGAACACTAACTGACTAGAAAGGACACCAATCAACACAAATTGATTTGTGTCCATGACAGTACTTGATGAGTAATTCAAGCTCAACTTAAAACTTAATGAGTATTAAAATATTCCAGATATTCCAAACCGAATACGAGTCGAGCTCAAAGTAGCTTGATTTATATTATGGCCTACGTTTTGGTGGCTAAAAAACGTGCATAAATATATTTTTTTAAAATGAAAAGGAAATTTATATATAAAAATTATATTTTTTTAAAAAAATAAAATAAAAGAAGGAAAATGGTGCTGAGAAACAAGTGATTTACGTGAAAACAACAATGGCAAAGAGAACCGAGACAATTCATGCCCAGTATTGATGCATCCTAAGTAAACGAAGACGCAAATTTAACAATATCCAGATCCAACCTAACTTGAAAGGACTCATAACCCATCAAATAGACCACCAATCAACAATAAACATGAGAAATTAACTGTTTGGAAGCTGAGAAAGTAAAGAAAGCTTAAACAAATGCTAAAATCAGGTAAACCAAGTAGAACACGAAAGAAAACGACAAATGTAAAGTGGTTCAAATTTAACAATATCCAGTTCCAACCTGACTAAAAATGACTCATAACCCATCAGATAGACCTCCAATCAACAATAAACACAAGAAATTAACTGTTTGGCAGACAAGAAAATACTAACGAAAAAAGAACATGGATGAGAAATTAAGAAAAAGCTGAAATTAGCACTAAAAATCAACTAAGAAAACGAGAAATGTGAAGTGATTCAAACGAAGATTAAAATTAAAACAAATCACAGTTAGAAGTGTAAAAAAATGAGGTTTAAATCAACCTGATTTTGAGAAGAAGACCAAGAGATTCTTCGAAGGACTTAATGGTGATTCGTCGGTGGACTTGTGCAGAGAGTTGGGATCGAAGGTTTCTTGGTGGAAAATTTATTAGCGTTTCTGGAAAGAAGTCCATGAGAGAGTGAAGGAAAAGTTTATGCTTTATATGGAAAATGGGCAGTGAAAGAAGTTAATTTTCATTGACCACGCGGCACAAAATGAAAATCGGGATTATTCTTGAAACGGTTAGATGTGTGTAACTGAAAAACCGTTGCGACATTTCAGCAAGACGTTTCAGCAAGCGGTTAAAGAAGCGTTTTTGTTTAGGACACTCAGCTAGAACTTCTATATTGGCTTAATCTTAGTTATTTTTGGTTAAAAATATATTATTTTTCCAAAAGAGATATCTATCTTTTCAAAATCTACCCATCTATTTATCTATTCAAAGTGATATATTTATATATTGAGAGGGTAATTTATAACAATTGGGCCGAGCTGGGTATTGGGCTTAGGGCCGAAATGAAAAGGGCCGAGTAGAAGGCCATGTAGGTTACTCCTGGTTTGGAGAAGTAACTTTGAAGATAGACCGGTCACACAGCCGTGGTGGTTAGCCCGGTCTCGGAAGGACTTAGTTCTACTCCGGTTGAGTGGAGTAGCACGAAGGTTTCGGTCTTCGTAGTTACTTCGGTTATAGCATGTGAGAACCGAAGTAAGCTGTGGTTCTAAAGATAGCTCGGCTTTAACTCCCTTATGGATAGCTCGGTCTTAGTATGGGAAAGCCGAGGTAAGGGAGAGTAAAGTGAGGGCCGAATTAATAGTTACTTCGGTCCTGAAGTAGTCCGGCCATAAGAAGAACCATCTCACTTGGTTTAAGCAGTGAGGGGGGTGTTGGAGGATAAGCATTGTCTTCCAGGAGTATGAATCCAATGAGGACTCTACGCAAGGAGGAGTAATCCTAGAAGGACTCTGCACATGGAGGAATAAGAGTCCTACCAAGATTGGGCCACGCGAAACCTATATAAGCTCACCAATATCACCTTTGGAGAGGTAATGCAACATTGCTCCCTGAATTCATAGAGCTCTTGTCTATTTGTCAAGTTTACTGACTTAGGCATCGGAGGGGTTTCCGGCACACACCCGCCGGCTAGCTCATGTGTGTATTTTCAGGTAGTTGAACGACGTCGTACGGAGGAGCGCAGACTTGGTCAACAGGATTATACGAGAAGGTGTATTTCTTTCCCGTACAATTGGCGCCGTCTGTGGGAACTCAGACAAGAACAACCTCTTGATCAAGCTTTTTCTCCCAAAAAATCAATGGCGAACAACGAAGAATTACCTCAGTCCGCCGTCGACGGACTAACTCCAGAAGGGGGTGCAAGGCGCGAAGGCCTACCCGTGGTCACTCCCATGGCGAACCTGGAACCACACAGACAAAATTCCAGGAGGGATGCAAGGGGACGAAGGCGGAATAACAGCCCCCATCCCTCTCGTTCCCAAAGCCCAGAAAGACAAAGACGCAGAATTGATCCTCAAACTTTGGAAGATCGCGTCAGGGAACAAGACGAATTAATCCGTCGGATGGCAGCAGACATGGAATCTCTGAAATGTCAGGTGAAAGGAAAAGAAGTGGCGACAGGAGAGGGGCGCACAAACAAGACGCCCCCTCGCCACTCGGAAAATCGTAGTAGGAATACTACACCCTCACAAGGGGAGAACAAGAGCCTCAGGACAGGCGACACGCAATCCAGATCTTCCAGAACTCGTCACTCCAGGTCTGAGAGGCGAGGTCTGAAAGGTCGTACACCGAAGGAAGCACATACCGGCCCTCACATACACACCAGACAAGGTCTAGGCAGACAGAGTTGCCCAGATCGTCCGACCTACGGACCGTGCTAGAAGAGAAAGCACGGTGGAAGGAGGACGCTAGAGCGCGCAATCCACACAGAGTTTCTGCCTTATAGCGGTTGGCTCCTCGGACGCATGGAAGCGTCGAGGTTGGAATGCCAATACCGCGCCCGGCCTACGAACCAACGGACAAGGCATTGGCGAGGCTACAGACCTCACCATTCATCCCAGCAATAGAGAACGCGCCCCTACCGTCAGGCTTCCTGCAGCCCAAATTCACAACATATGAAGGGAAGACGGACCCCTACTCGCACTTAAGCCACTTTCGCCAGGTCATGGCTGTATACCGGCGGAATGAGGCCTTGATGTGCATCCTATTCCCTTCAAGCCTTGGCGACCTAGGCCTAACTTGGTTTGAGAAACTTCCAGAAGGCAGCATAGCCTCCTGGGCGCAATTGGCGGAGGCATTCGTAACCAGGTTCCGAACAAACACTAAAACTCCAGTGGAGATCGATCATTACTCTCCATCGACATGGGTGATAAGGAGACCCAAGGTCATACAACAGTCACTACTGGGAGACATTCAACCAGATTGGGGACTGCCCAACCAATCTCGCCATTGCGCAATATAAAAGAGGCCTCCCAGTTGGGAACAGACTGAGGGACTCTATCACCATGACGCCACCCCTCACCCCTCACCATGGAGGCCTGATGGAGAGAGTACATCAGCACATCAGGGTGTGAAGAGGATGGCGCTCGTGCCAAAGCAAAATCTGGCGCGGCCGCAGCTCTAGAAAAGAAGCCTCAGCCAAGGTCAACAAGTAGACCGTCCGAACAGAAACAGACGTGGCAAAAGAGACAACGGAGAGGACCAAGACAAAAGATGGTTGAGAGTCCGCACTGCATCATCACCACGGTCTTCAAGAAACCGATCTACCGTATACTTAGCGAAATTCGAGACGAGCCTTTCGTCAAGTGGCCAGCTAATTTAGGCGAAGCTCTCAGAAGGACTACGATGACAGATCGAGGTGCACCTTCCATAAAGAAGGGGCACCACACTGAGAATTGCACACCATTGAGGCAGCATCTGGAAGAGTTGGTGCAGCGGGTCACCTGGACAAATACATAGAAGGAGGGCACAGCCAGCCCCCCAGGACCAGAATATGCCCAATGGAATGCCGAACGACGCCCCGCCTCAAGGCGTCATCAACGTAATACATGGAGTCTTTGAACCTGAGCGTGTATGCGAGCTCAGAGGTTCAATCAAAAAGGCTGAGCACTTCAGAGAGGTACTAAGTGTCCAACCAGTCGTCAAAAAGGGGAAGATAGAGGCCACAAATGTCATGTCCTTCTCGGATAAAGACTTGGCAAGGATTTATTGCCCTCACAACGATGCCTTGGTCGTCACTCTTCGAGTCAAGGATTTTGACGTCAAGCGGATTCTGATTGACCAAGGTAGTTTGTGTGAAATCATGTATTATGAAACCTTCAAGCAACTAAAGTTGCAGGATAAAGACTTGGCGCCTGCCGTATCTCCCCTTATCGGATTCAACTCCATGCCAGAATGGCCCGTCGGCAAAATTATCCTCCCAGTCAGAGCAGGGAGTGTGACGAAACAAGTAGAGTTTTGGGTGATAAAGGTCCCCTCCACCTACAACGTTATCTTGGGCAGAACATGGTTGCATGCCATGCGCTCGGTGGCATCCTCCTACCACCAAGTATTGCGATTTCCCAACGACACCGGAATAATTGAAGAAGTATATGGGACCAGATTATGTCCAAACAATGCTTCGTCACAACGAATGACAGCCGCGCTGCCAAAGGATATGTTCATTCGGTTGAAGAACCTGAGAGTAATGAACTGTTCGCAGAAGTTGGCAAAACGGCTGATCAGAAAGCAGTGGAAGACTTGGTGGAGGTCAGAATAGATGAAAAGAACCCGGATAAGTTCTTTTTGTTTAGTTCGTCGTTGTCCAGCACTGAGAGATTGGAGGTCTTGGAATTTTGACCTCCAACATCGAAGTGTTTGCCTGGACCCCTACGACATGCCAGGTATTGATCCCAACTTCATCAGTCACCAACTCAACGTCCACCCTTCTGCCAGACCAATCATTCAGCGCACCACGCAGATCGGCACTCCACCACGCCGAATAGTGGCAGAAGAAGTAGGAAACCTGCTGGAGGCAGGGCAATCAGAGAGGTGCATTACCCAAGATGGATCTCTAACACCGTCGTAGTACCAAAGAAGAATGGCAAGTGGCGTGTTTGCGTCGACTACAAAACGGTCAACAAGGCGTGCCCAAAAGATAGCTTCCCTCTACCAAGGATAGATCAATTGGTAGACTTAACAGCAGGGCACAACCGACTTAGTTTTCTGGACGCATACAGAGGCTACCACCAATTTGCCATGCACAAACCAGACCAAGAGTCACATCCTTCACCACTCCAAGAGGACTATACTGCTACAAGGTCATGCCCTTTGGCCTAAAGAACGCAGGGGCGACATTCCAGAGAATGGTCACAAGATGTTCGAGCCATTGTTAGGCAGAACAATGGAGGCTTACATCGACGACATGGTGGTCAAAAGCAAGAATGCGGATGACCATCTAAACCTAAATAGATAGAGATGTTCCAGATCCTGAAGAAACACAAGTTGCGCCTTAACGCGTCTAAGTGCACATTCGGTGTAGGGTCTGGCAAGTTTCTGGTTTCCTGGTGACCAACCGGGGTATAGAGGCAGACCCCTCCCAGATCAAAGCAATTCAGGAGTTAGAAGGCCTAACTCAGTGAAAGAAGTGCAGCATCTCACCGGCATGGCAGCAGCACTTAACCGATTCATCAGCCGGTCTTCAGACAGATTGCGTCCATTCTTTCAGTCATTAAAAGCTAAGTTTGAGTGGGACGAAGAATGCGACCGAGCTCTGGAGAGTTTGAAGGAATACATGTCTTCTCCACCACTACTTGTCACCCCAATACCTGGAGAAGAACTCTTCCTCTATTTGGCAGTCCCTCAGCACGCGGTAAGTGCAGTGTTGGTTCGAGCAGAAGGAGTCCAGCATCTTCCAATTTTCTATGTCAGCAAGACATTGTTAGGCGCCGAAACGAGGTATTTGCCACTAGAGAAACTGGCGTTGGCCTTGATGATGGCCTCAAGAAAGTTATCGCACTACTTTCACGCCCACACCATAGTTGTTCTCACAGCCTTCCCACTAAAGGCTTTGTTTGAAAGAGCAAACTTCTCTGGGCGAATTCTGAAGTGGGCAGTAGAGCTGGGACAATACGACATCAAGTTCCAACCTAGGACCGCAATAAAAGCACAAGCATTGGCAGATTTTGTTGCAGAATTCACACCAGGAAGTCATCACATCTGCCCAGTCGACCTAACTGAAACAACCGAACCAGGGATGGAAGTTGACGTCGGAATAACGCAACCCCTAGTACTGGTTACTCAGTCAGGCCCCACGGCAGACCAGAGTAAAGAAAGGAAGAAAGAAACAGACCATGCTACCCCAAGTCAGGACTCGCCAACAAATAAAGACTTGGTGCAGATAGAAGGCAAGGGGCAGACAACGAGCATGGACTCTGAAGAAGACACCAGCAGCAAGGAAGATCCCAAGGCATCATCTGATCCCTCCACCTGCTGGAAATTGTTCGTTGGAGAGATGTGGAAACTCTTCGTGGATGGAGCATCCAACCGGCATGGAGCAGGACTTGGCATAGTCCTCATCTCTCCAGACGGCCTGGTTGTGGAGCAGGCAATCAACCTTGGCTTCCCAGCATCAAACAATGAATCGGAGTATGAAGCGCTTCTGGCAGGCCTCAAGTCAGCATTCTATATGAAGGCCACCGAGCTAATGGTTTACAGCGACTCACAGTTGGTGGTAAACCAAATATCTGGCGACTACGAAGCAAAGGATGATAGAATGGCCAAGTACCAAGAATTGGTCAGAACAGAGATAAAGAAGTTTGAAGTGGTGAGGATAGAACAGATCGGTAGAGAGGAAAACAGTAGAGCAGACGAACTAGCAGGTTTCGCCTCAATGGCAGACACCTCCATTCCTCACCCACTACTAATCGACTACCTGCCTAGACCAAGCATTAAAGACCCAGAAACAGAAGAGGTATGTTGTGCAGAGTTAGGCCCTTCTTGGATGGATCCCATCATACTATTCCTGAAGGACGGCACTTTACCAGAAGAGAAGAAAGAAGCCAACAGGATAAGAGCAAAGTCGCAGCGATTTTGGCTCTCTCCATCCTTGGCATTATACAAAAAGTCGTTCTCAGGACCTTACTTAAATTGTGTTCACCCCAACAAGGTAGAAGCGTTCCTGTTCGAAATACATGAGGGGGTATGTGGCAGCCATCAAGGAGGAAGATCATTGGCATACCGAGCTATTTCATAAGGATACTGGTGGCCATACATGCAAGCAGATTCAGAGAAGTATGTCAAAAAATGCGAAAAGTGTCAGAAGTTCGCACACCAAATACACCAACCTGCCAGAGAACTATTACCATTAACTAGCCCATGGCCTTTCGCAATGTGGGGCTTAGACATAGTAGGTCCACTTCCAACAGCACCAGGCAACAGGAAGTTCTTTCTTGCAGCAACAGACTACTTCACAAAGTGGGTGGAAGCAGAAGCCTTGGCGTCGATCAAGGAAAAAGACGTGAAGAAGTTTGTTTGGCAGAACATCATTACTCGCTTTGGCATACCAAAAGCACTGATTTCAGACAACGGCACTCAGTTTGACGGCAGAATTTTCAGAGGCTTTTGCGAAGAATACAAGATAGAGTTCTACAATTCCACACCGGCATATCCCCAAGCAAACGGACAGGCAGAGGCGTCAAACAAGGTAGTCTTGGATGGATTGAAGAAAAGGTTAGAAAAAGCCAAAGGCAAGTGGGCAGAAGAGCTCCCCCATGTTTTATGGGCTTACCGCACCACGCCTCGACGATCAACAGGAGAAACACCATTCTCCTTAGCTTATGGCATGGAAGCAGTCATCCCATTAGAAGTTGGCCTCCCCACCATTCGAAGCGAAAATTTTGACCCAGACTTAAATGGCGAAGCCATAGCATTGGAACTTGACCTTGCGGAAGAAAGACGAGACAGAGCATTAGTTCACATCGCCTCTTACCAACAAGAGTTGTCCAGAAAGTATAACAAAACAGTGCATCCAAGGCAATTCAAGATCGGAGATTGGGTACTGCGCAAAGTGATGGGAAATACCTTGGTTCCAGGAGATGGCAAGTTAGGACCTAACTGGGAAGGACCTTACAAAGTGGTCGGATTAGCAGGCAAAGGGGCATACCACTTGGAAGATGAGGACGGCAAAGCAATTCCCAGGCCATGGAACACAGCAAATCTCAAGTTGTTTTATTTTTAGCTTTTTTCCTTTTACGTATATGTAATTTTTTACATTCTCAATAAAACAATTCGATTCTTTTTTCAGTATATTTGTTTTCCGTAGAAAGTAGCCTTAGTAAGTTAGTAAGTGTTGTAAGTATAGTTGGCCGGAATAACCAACTATGAACTCCTCCTAAGCTCAGGATTAGGATCCAGGCTGCAGGACGTTTGGTCGAAAAAACCAAACACTCTATTCTAAGTTGGCTGGAAAAACCAACTTAGAGGTTGGCTGGATTAAACCAACACCCTTCCTAAGCCCAGGATAGGGATCCAGGCTGCAGGACGTTTGGTCGAAAAAACCAAACACTCTATTCTAAGTTGGCTGGAAAAACCAACTTAGAGGTTGGCTGGATTAAACCAACACTTTGTACTCTTCAGCCGAAGTAAGCTATATCGGCTGAAGAGTGGTTGGCTGGATTAAACCAAACACTCTATTCTAAGTTGGCTGGAAAAACCAACTTAGAGGTTGGCTGGATTAAACCAACACCCTTCCTAAGCCCAGGATAGGGATCCAGGCTGCAGGACGTTTGGTCGAAAAAACCAAACACTCTATTCTAAGTTGGCTGGAAAAACCAACTTAGAGGTTGGCTGGATTAAACCAACACTTTGTACTCTTCTGCCGAAGTAAGCTATATCGGCTGAAGAGTGGTTGGCTGGATTAAACCAACACTTTGTACTCTTCAGCCGAAGTAAGCTATATCGGCTGAAGAGTGGTTGGCTAGTAAGTTAGACAGCTTACACCGGATTATGGTATATCGGCAGAAAGCCAGCGTTCAAACCGGTATAACAGTTGGAAAATAAAAGACATTGAAAGTCCAAAAGAAATGAAGGCATACATACACAAAACCGAAATAAGAGTTGAAGATCTTTTCATTAAAATCAAAGGCAAGTACAATTAGGGGGTCGAAGCCCGGTTACAAAGAGTTTAAAAACAAAAGAAAGAAAAATCAACGAAGAAGTACATCAAGTTCAACATCAAATTCATCCCCAGCATTTGTCTGGAGTCCGGTTTGAGGAGGGAGCTCGGTTTGGACCGTGGTGTCAACCGGAAGCACGGTTTCAGCCGGTATCTCATTAGTCAAGTCTTCAATTACTGGCTCTAACCGAGCTGCCTGATTGCTGGATTGTTTGTTGACGGCCGGGGTCAGGGTCAGCTCCTCATCTTCTCCGGAATCATCATCATCTTCTTCAGACCCTTCCAGGAACTGCCTCTGGAGATCGGCAGCGTATTGTGAAAGTGAAGCTGGAATGGAGTACGGTGGAGCGTCGTAGACCTCGGTGTCAGCCATACAACCGAACTTCTCCACCGCAGTCCTCCAGCCACACTTGAAAAAGAGATCCTTGGCTGCATCGCATTGAAGGGTATATGCGTCTTCGGTTTCCTTAAAGCCTCGTTTTGCGGCTTCCTTCACTCCGGCCTTCAGCTGCCCTATCTCGGCGTCCTTTGTCTTCTCAAGTTTGGCCAAGAGGCGCAAGTATTTATCTTTTGCCTCGTTGGCAACCTTCAGCTTTTCGGCCTCGACCGAATTGGCAAGCTCGGTCAATCGCTCGTTCTCGCCACGTAGCTCGGCCAGTTGCTTTTTACCTCCTCCAGCTCGGCCGTTTTAGCTTCGGCCTCTGCCATGGCCTCCCTGGTATTTCTCCTTAGTTCCATCACCTTCCTGTGGGTAACGTGGTTCTTTTGTATGGCCTGCAAAGGAGTAGTGAATTTACTGTTAGCCGAAATGAAAGTTGGAAAGAATTACGTAAAAAGAAGAAAGCTATGTACCAGAATCATTGACTTCGTAGAAGACCGAATCGACTTCAGCTCGGTGTTGAGCTGTTTATAATGATGTTCCATGTCCTTTGGAAGGCACACACTTTTGGCTAGGGTGAAAGCCATCAAGTGGTCCTTCTCAGCCACAACCGAATCTTCGGCAGTGATATCTCGGTTGTCGAAAGTGAGGGCAGGTGCCCATTTTGAAGAAGTGGCAGTTCGGTCAGATGGTTCCGGTTGGAGGCTTTCCTGGGGGCGTGGAGGAGAGCTTTGTGAAAGAACGGTCTCGTCCTCATCAGCAAGACGTGGCTCGGTTTGGGAAGTCCGAGCACGTTTGTTTCGGCGAGAAGAGGATGGTTGCTGTGATGGAAGGGCCACCACGGTTTCAGTGGCTTGGCCGGTTGTCCGCACTTCGGCTAGTGTTGTTCGGTTAGGAGGGCCTTCAACCTGTTCTTCTTAGCCATTTCTTGCTCGGCTGTGAGTGGTACAAGGTTGATCTGGGGCAGGGAAGGGTCCGGTTCCGATGCGTCTTCGAGGAGGAAGTCGGTCACCCTTGCTTTTCGGCGACCGGAGTATCGGTACGTCGGTTCGAAGTCTAGAAGCTTTGCCCAACTTCTCTCCTTTATTCTCAGTGCGGCGCGCAGAAGACCGAGGTTGGGATAGCCGTAGTTTGAGAGGAGATGGGCTTTATCTGCAAAAGAAGTTTAACTGTTAGTTCGGTCCAGAGAGGAAAGCCGAAATAAAGAAAAGCGTGAAGTGCAACCGAAGTAAGTATACCATGAATTCCCTTGTTCCAGTTTATACTCCAGCCAGGAATCTGGGCATTATGGTCTTCAAAGTTCCCAGACACCCAGAAGAAGTCATCGTCATTCAGGTCTTTGTCCGGTGTATCCTTAATTATTTTTTCTCGGCCACGGCGTATTCTTAAATAATAACACCAGCCTTCATCTTTGGATCCTATGGAGTATTGATGCAATATTTCGGCTAAACCTAGATTGAGACCGGTTTGGCGGTTTAAGGCGTCTATGCCCATTATTATACGGTAAGTGTTGGTGGATAACTGGGTTGGACATAGTCTGGTTTGTCTAAGGAATTCGCATATCAAAGGTTGGACCGGGAATCTAAGTCCGGTTTCGATTATTGACTGAATGGTAAAGGGGACAAAGCCTTCATTGCCCCATGGGTCAACATCTTGTTCGGCCAGAGTAAGGTTTACATCGGCTGGAATATTGTAATCTTTCCTGAATTCAGCTAGGCCTCCTGGGGTCTCTACTAAAAACCTATACTTCCCCATTTATGGTATAACTTATGAAATAAATTAGGAATAAGTTACTGCGGTTGACGAAATTGTGCTCAGAAGCTCGGTCGAGCCTTCAAAGAGGATGGCTTGGGCAACCTAGAGTCTGCAAAGTGGAAGAACAAGGTGTTAAGCACAGATCATCGACCGTGCTATAAAAAACAAAACAAGGAAAGGAAGCCTTACTTCGGCTAGATGGATTGCTGCGGGATCTACCTCGGTTTCAAAGAGGAGCGTGTTATCTCGGTTTTGGCAAGGCGTTGGGTTAGCTCGGTTCTACTTTTGGTTTTGTTATTCCGGCTGAACGTCAAGGGGCAGCTTTCTGAGTTCGGTTTAGGAACCAAGAATGCTGGCATGGCCCCTAAAGTTTTAGCTCGGTCAAGTGCTATGGTTTCTAGTTCGGTGGGTTTTGTTTCGGCTATTGTGGATCAGTTGGTGACCTATTGAAACTACTTTGATGTGCGCAAGTGCTAGTTCGGTTTCAGTTCACCTATATCTTTACATACATCACAAACAGTGTTCTACTTCGGTTGGGGCATGTATAAAGATCGAAATGGCATTCTATTGATTATCTTATGAAGTTCTAACAGTTTATAGACAAGGTTTTCCAGAAAATATGAAACTTGCAACAAAAGAGTGTTTTGCAAAAACATATAAAACAAAAAACAAAGGAAAACAAGAACAGATTCGTGTGTTTACCTGGTAGAGAAGCAGAGGAACTAGATTGAAGCCAACAGCAGCAAAAACGCGAGTTTCAGAGGTATGGGGTTGAAGAACAGTGAAGGAGCAAGAACAAGATCGGGGAAACTCAGAATAAAGAGAAGGAGTGAATAGTAAGGCAAATGATTTTTGAGAAGACAAAGAGGGTTTGTTTTGTGTAAGTGGAAGGAGGGAAAAAACGCGGGACTGTTCAAATTTTTCGGAGTACGAGGGCGGCGCAACAGCTGTGAATGGCCAATAGGGGCTTGCCACGTGTCATTGGAATGTGGAACGCTTCAGTTGCTGTGACTGAAGAGACGTTTGACCGGACGTGCTTAGCTCGGCTTAAGCTTAGCTCGGCTAGAGAAGCTAAAAAGGTTTTCAGCTCGGCCGGAGTAGCTAAAGGATTGTAGCTCGGCTGGATAAGCTAAAACTTTAGTTCGGTTCGTAGACAGGTAATCCCTATCATGCTGTGCAGATAGAATTAAGGGGCAATTGAGAGGGTAATTTATATACAATTGGGCCGAGCTGGGTATTGGGCTTAGGGCCGAAATGAAAAGGGCCGAGTAGAAGGCCATGTAGGTTACTCCGGTTTGGAGAAGTAACTTTGAAGATAGACCGGTCACACAGCCGTGGTGGTTAGCCCGGTCTCGGAAGGACTTAGTTCTACTCCGGTTGAGTGGAGTAGCATGAAGGTTTCGGTCTTCGATAGTTACTTCGGTTATAGCATGTGAGAAACCGAAGTAAGCTGTGGTTCTAAAGATAGCTCGGCTTTAACTCCCTTATGGATAGCTCGGTCTTAGTATGGAAAAGCCGAGGTAAGGGAGAGTAAAGTGAGAGCCGAATTAATAGTTACTTCGGTCCTGAAGTAGTCCGGCCATAAGAAGAACCATCTCACTTGGTTTAAGCAGTGAGGGGGGTGTTGGAGGATAAGCATTGTCTTCCAGGAGTATGAATCCAATGAGGACTCTACACAAGGAGGAGTAATCCTAGAAGGACTCTGCACATGGAGGAATAAGAGTCCTACCAGGATTGTGCCACGCGAAACCTATATAAGCTCACTAATATCACCTTTGGAGAGGTAATGCAACTTTGCTCCCTGAATTCATAGAGCTTCTGTCTATTTGTCAAGTTTACTGACTTAGGCATCGGAGAGGTTTCCGGCACACACCCGCCGGCTAGCTCACGTGTGTATTTTCAGGTAGTTGAACGACGTCGTACGGAGGAGCGCAGACTTGGTCAACAGGATTATACGAGAAGGTGTATTTCTTTCCCGTACATATATATATATATATATATATCATATTATTTCAATTATTGTTTAAATGTCAATGATCTGTATACGTATCACTTATCTATTTATATATTTGTTTAATACCATCAATCTATCCACCTCATTATCACCAGCCGCCGCCGACCACTACCACCACCATCAACCATCAGTGACTCTCAGACGACTTTTCTAGCCAATTTTTCTATGATTTTTTCAACGTCAGTGAATTTTCAATACATATCTTTACCACTAAAAAAAGATTAAATCTTAAACCAAATAACATATGACCCAATAAAAATGAACTTTTTACTAATTAATCCTTTTGTTTACTCACCTTATAATGTTTGTTAACAAATTCATCTCTTCTCTTTCATTTTCTTTTTCCTTTTCTTTTTTTATAATATTTTTAGTCTTTTAGGAATGTATCACATTTAGCAAAATTTTTAAATGAGAATTAAATAACCTTCTAAACGGAGTTAAAATTTAACTCATTTGGATGTAAAGCTCACCTCGGTTTACATTATATAATCACATTGGTTAATCTAATGTGTCACATGACATTAAAAAAAAATGATGAATATAACAAAAATAATAATTTATGTACATTGAAAAGAAATATTTTAAAAAATATCCTTGAAA
>JAPPVO010000013.1:93676069-93752031 GCA_030407325.1 Camellia japonica | reverse complement strand
CCAAACTCTTTCAGGAACATCACCATTCAAAGGATAGCAAGGAGATAAATTGATCACGTCAACCGCTGTACTCATTGCCTCACCCCAAAAGGATCTTGACAATTTAGCTTGTGAAAGCAAACACCTTGTTCTTTCCACAATGGTGCGGTTCATCCTCTCGGCAACGCATTTTGTTGAGGAGTCTTCTTAACTGTCTTTTGGTGACGAATACCTTGGCTGCAACAATACTCATCAAATGGCCCAGTGTATTCACCGCCATTGTCTGATCGGATGCACTTCAATTTCTGCCCTGTTTCTCTTTCAACCATGGCTTGAAAATGCTTAAATACTTCTAGAACTTGATCTTTAGTTTTTAGTAGAAAAGCCCAAACTTTCCTTGAATAATCATCAATGAAAGTAACAAAATAAAGTGCACCACCATGTGTTCTAACTTTTAAAGGACCACAAACATCCGAATGAATCAACTCCAAAACATTTTCTTTTCTAGAAGCAACATTTTTATGAAAAGAAACTCTATGTTGTTTATCCGCCAAACAATGAACACAAGTTTTAAGATGTGTACCTTTCAAACCGGGTAGAAGCTCTTTCTTGAACAAAACTTGCAGCCCATTTTCACTCATATGGCCAAGCCGCTTGTGCCACAATTCGGTAGAAGTATCATCTTCAAGTGCATTGACAACACCTTTACAAATTTTTCCTTGCATCGAATAAAGTTTATGAGTCTTCTTGCACTTAGCCACCACCAAAGAACCCTTTGTGAGCTTCCATATTCCATCACCAAATTTGTTGTTGAAGCCTTCATCATCTAGCTTCCCAGTAGAGATCAAATTGAGGCGAATGTCGGGAACATGCCTCACATCTTTAAGCAACAACTTGCAGCCCAAATTTGTTTCCAAACAAACATCACCCATGCCGATAATCTTGGACAAACCTTCATTACCCATTCGAACAGAACCATAATCTCCTGTAGTGTAGGTAGTGAAGAAATCAACTCGAGAAGTCACATGAAAAGAAGCACCAGAATCAATCACCCAATGACTCTCTTGGCCCACAAAATTGATACAATCATCTTCACAAACGACCATGAGATCATCGGTAGTAACTGCCGTTGTGTCTTCTTGTTTCTTATCCATACTTTTGTCACGCCTTTTCTCCTTGTTCTTGAGCTTTCGGCATTCCCGCTTCATGTGCCATTTCTCATGGCAATAGTAGCACTCAACGTCTTTCTTTGAAAAAGAACCATCTTTTGATTTGTCACGGCTTTGATCACAACCATGAGGAGTCTTACTCCTCCCCCTTGTTTTGCTTCGGCCTCTCACAACAAATGCTTCCGAATGAGAGGAACCCGCTGATTTTCTTCTAGTTTCTTCATTCAACAAACTACTAGTGACTTGGCCCATTGTGACAACTCCATCGGGCGCCGAATTACTAACTGTCACAACCAAAGTCTCCCAACTTTCGGGTAAAGAACTAAGTAACATCAAAGCCTGCAACTCATCATCAAAAATAATTTTCATAGAAGCAAGTTGGTTAACAATACTCTTTATTTCATTCAGATGTTCCGGAATAGGGCTGACCTCTTTATATTTTAAATTAACCAACTTACGAAACAGAAATGCTTTATTTGTGGCTGATTTTCTATCATAAAGACTCTCTAATTTTTCCATAAATCATGTGCCGAAGTTTCAGTGGCAACATGATGAAACACACTGTCATCAATCCATTGACGGATAACACCAACAGGTTTTCGATTTAACCTCTTCCACTCATCATCTTTCATATCATCAGGTTTGCCACTATCACCCTCAATAGGCCCATGCAAGTCTTTACAAAATAACAGGTCCTCCATTTTAGTTTTCCAAGTTACCCAATTGCTTCCATTGAAGCTAGACATACGACCCACATTTCCCTCCATTGATTTACAAAAATAAATAAACCCCAATAAACCGTAAGCTCTGATACCATGTGATTCCCCACAAGTAAATCAATCAATGGGAATAAAAACTAATGCGGAAAAATTAAATCAAAGGCAACACAAGAATTTTTACGTGGTTCCCTCAATGTGAGGTACGTCCACGGGATCGAAATCCAATTCCACTATCAATCAAATCAGTTTCCAAACGATTACAAACGAGATACAAAAGGTCTCACAAACCACCCTTAGGTGAATTCCAAATTATCACAAATAAACAAGAGGAAAGACTTCACCAAATAGATGAACCAAAATCTTCAGAACCAGAGTTGAAGAAGACCCAAAATAACGAACCAAATCAGAACCGAAAATTGAACCAAACTTCTTCACAAATCAAAGCACCAATTCTTATTGATTGACCAAGTCAAAACCGAGAGCATCAATCAATCCCAATTGAAAACCCAACAAGTTGAGTTATACACAAAGTTGCTGAAACAAATTTTGCTGCTGCCGCTCTCTTCTCACGTAGGGCCAAAAAAAACAATACCAATAATATATTGAATCTAGGGTTTTTTTTTTATCAAACCTTAGTTGTTTCCAAATTGGATTGGGTCTCCAAAAATTAAATATAATATATAAAAATATATTATAAATAATACTAAACCAAATCAAACTATTTTTCCAAAACTAATTGGGTCCCACACTCCAATAAGGAGGTATACCCAACACATTGCTTATCTATACGCCACTTTTAAAAGACTCTGGTTTTGTGTTCATAGTGTTGGAAAATGGTTTTGAATTTTTTTTTTTGTTAATTTTGAGCATTAATTAAGGCGGGACTCAAGCATTATTTTTAATGTTTTTTATTGTGTTTGTGTTTAATGCCACGTACTGAATAAAACCGTGTATTTAGTTGCTTAAAATCATTTCCGGATGAATGAGAATTCAACGTGCATTTTCAGATTCCTGAAAATGCCTTTAGGTGGGTTTCCTACACATTTGTGAAATGTGCTTGTCCCACATTAGAAAGGCTTAAGGTTTTGAATAGATTTATATACCTTAGCTTGGAATACTTGGGATGGGCCCCAAGGGGTACCCAAATTTATGAAAGGATGAGGTTACGGATAAAGTGGGTTAGACCCATTGGACTCAAAACAAAAACCATGCACGCGCCGTCCGTCCGAGCTTGGGCTTGGGTGGTGTTGTCCAATCAAATACTTATCTTTTTAGGCCAAAAACATTTGTATTTTATTTATTTAATTTTGAATTTCGTTTTCAAAATTTAAATTAAATCTGTCTAGTTTTTTTTCACGCAAACAGAGCCCTCCACCCGAACAGCTTTTCTACCTGTTGAAATTCAAACCGAATTCAAATCTGTCCAAATAGGTTTTGAATCTGTCCGAATAGATTCCAATTTGTTGGCACCTGTTCGGAAAAGCCACCATTCCTTCTATATAAAGCCTGCATTCCAGCAATTCTTGGCATCAAATTTTTCCATCAGATTTTAGTCTTTCTTCTTCTATTCGTCCCTACGCTCCTGCATCTAGTTCTACATTTTTTTTTAGGAAAAGAAAGAGAAAGAGTTACAACATAATGTAGTTCACCAAACTTGATTTTGTAGTGCTACAAATTCAAGTGTTAGTCGTCGTATCCTGGGAAGTAGGTGCCAATAAATTTCGAAGCACCGGAGCAAGAGCGAAATCTACTTTAAGGAGATTGTGTTCAACACAAGTCTCGACTTTAATTTCTATAAGCGTTTAATTCGGAATTTAATTTATATAATTATTTTTTGAATTATTTTATTTGTTATTTATTTAATTTATACATTTAATGGTGTAACACATAGTTGTACAGTTTATAACAGTTACAAATTTCTAATATTATGAGGGAGGGAGGGAGGGGAGAGAGAGAGAGAGAGATGGCCATTTCTAGTTATGCATTCCAAGTGAACTGTTGTGTGCAAAAGCCTTCCGTCTCACACAGATTTGATCACTTCAAGACTTCATTGTCCTCTTCTTTCAAGGTATACTCATCTCTCTCTCTCTCTCTCTAATGATCTGTGATGGGTCTGAATACAAACTGAACCATGCAAAACAAAAGCAATTTCTACAAATTACTTTCAACATTACTTATCTAGTCTGTTTTCATTATTTGCAGCCATTCTTCAGAGATTTTCCTGAATTTCCCACGAAAATCGACATTGCTGAAACTGCCAAGAACACTTATGTCAGATTAATTGATGCCTGTGTTGATTTGGTGTTCAAATTCAACGACCGGCCATTGCTCCCATCTCAGGTACCTACAGAAATAACTTTATTTTACACATTTATTTTGGATCTTTATTGGTTTATATGTTAATTTATGTACATTAATTTAGCAGAGTAACTTTGCTCCAGTTGAAGAGATAGGAGAAGCTTCATGTTACCGCCATTGAAGGGAGAATTCCACATGATTTTCCTAAGGGTGTTTACATAAGAAATGGTAAATAATTTCAAATTTTCAATATGATTATAGTCGCGTCGCAATAAAACCACTTGTCAAGAAAATTTATCAAGAAATCTGTTCAGAATTGGATTATGCATCGTCCTAATTGTGTTGGAATATTGGCATGTTTGAGTGTCCTTAATATCTAATATAGAGTAATTCTCTAAGTTGTCATCAACTGTTTGAAGTTTATGTGAGAGAACTCATTGATGGGGACAAGGATTAATTCAAAAGGACTATGTTAACAATGAGACAGTATGCATGACAGCAAGAATGCACTGAAAAAAACCAAAGAATGAAACATCAACAATAAATAAAAGACAAAGAAGGTAAATAGGAAATTTGGTGAGTAAAATGAACAATCGATATGGCTAATTTAGATACTGATGTTTAGAAATCCAAACCAGCCTGCAACAAACTCGACCAATGGCATTAGATAAAGGAAAAAGTTAGAGATCATGAAAATTTTTTCATGAAAATGATCATGAAAAATTTATGATCCTTGGATTACCTTGATTAGTGTGTGGTGCTTTATTCTAAGTGCAATCCAAGGGTCACAAAACTTTCATAACTATTTTCATGAAAGATTTTTCATGATACCTAACATTGCTGTTAGATAAAAGACTTTATTTAACACAGAGGGTTAAATTACACTTATGGAAAAGAGTCTGCTGTGTAGTGGCAAAGTCAAGATTTTAGTTGAAGGAAAAGAGTCTGCTGTGTGGTGGCAAAGTCAAGATTTTAGTTGAAGGACAAATACTAAAGACAAATTATTAGGTGAGGTCGATTTGAAAAACAAAGTAAAATAAAACAATTATCAATATTTCAGAACTACTCCAATACCATACATATCACTATAATAAAAAAATTATCTTGATAGTTTTCTTAGATTTAATTGTGAATTAAATAAGGATTCTGTTAGAATAGTAGAGAGAGAGAAAATAATCTGTATTGTATTGAAGGTAATAGAAGGCCTGTATATATAGGCTGAGAAAGAGTATCCTACTAGAAATCTAACTATGAGAAAAAGTATCCTATAAGAGACGTAACTATAGCAACACCTAATATATTTAGGAAATTAATGCCTAATATATGTAGAAATATAAACAATATATACATTAATATCCCCCGACGGCTTGGGTGGTTCGCATGGTGTATAACCACGCTCACCATGATATAGGTATAAGGTTTTTTTTTTTTTTTTGAATGTAATAGGAGGCCTGTATAAGCTGAGAAAGAGTATTCTACTAAAAATCTAACTATGAGAAAAAGTATCCTATAAGAGACCTAACTATGGTAACACCTAATATATTTAGGAAATCAATACCTAATATATGTAGAAATATATATCATATATACATGAGCATCTCCCCTCAAAATCAATGAGGATAAACATCTTGAGTTTGGAGAGATAAACTAAAACATGAAATAAAACTAAATAAAATAAAAAGTAAATAGATTGCAAAATTTGAACGGGAGCGCAAGGGCGCTTTGAAATAGATCAAAGGCCGGAACTAATGTCCGAAGACCGTTTATGGCCGTGTCAGACCATTGTAGGAACTGGCTGAAACTAATGCCAGGATAGTTTAAGGTCATGTCGGACCGATATAGAAATTGGTTGGAACTAATGTCGAGATCAGAGGTCGGAGCTAATGCCAGAAGATAGTTTATGGTCATGCCGGACCGTTGTAGGAGCTAACTGGAATCAATGTCGGGACAGTTTACGAGGTCATGTCGGATCGTTGTAGAGATTGGCTAACTGGAATCAATGTCGAAACAGTTTAAAGGGGTCATGCCGGACCGATGTAAAGAACTGGATATTGAACCAACAAGCGTGATACATACATAACTTATGATAGCAACAGATAACTGAGTGTACCAGGGAGCGGCTTGGATTGTGCGCTAAATGGGGTGGCTTGGGTTGTGCCCCAAAGATGGCAGCTTGGATTGTGCATCAGAGGAGGCGACTTGGGTGGTGCGCCAAAGGACAACAAGAGCTTAACCTATAGTTCTGATACCATGTTAGAATAGTAGAGAGAGAGAAAATAATATGTATTGTATTGAATGAATTATATTGAATGTAATAGAAAGCCTGTATATATAGTTTAAGAAAGAGTATCCTACTAGAAATCTAATTATGAGAAAATATCTTATAAGAGACCTAATTATAGCAACACCTAATATATCTAAGAAATTAATACCTAATATATGTAAGAATATATATCATATATGCATTAACAGATTCAATCACTAATTAATATTTGAGAAAAGTTAGGGATCATGAAATTTTTTTCATGAAAATGATCATGAAAGATTTATGATCCTTGGATTACCTTGATTAGTGTGTGGTGCTTTATTCAAAGTGTAATCCAAGGGTCACAAAACTTTCATGATTATTTTCATTAAAGATTTTTCATGATATCTAGCATTGCTGTTAATATTTAGTTGAGTTTGTTGGAAAAAGAAAGGAAAATTTTAGAACATATATATAATTTTAGAAAGAAAAATGCAAAATGTTTTCAAAACCTTAGCTTATAATATCTTAAAAATTGAGAGGGGTATGCCCCTCCTGGTCCCTTCCTGGCTCTATACCCGTTATTATATAGTACATTTCCTCATATCCCGCTTTAATGAGAGTGGATTATTCTCTTTGCTTGGTTTAGGTTTTTTAAAAATATTTTTAAAAAAATTCTATTTTTTTGTTTTTTATATTTTTATATTTTTACTGAATTTTTTAATATTTTAAGTAATTTTTTTTTTAATTTTTAGACACACCTAACATAAATACATTTAAAAAGTATAATTTTCATGAAAAAATCTTTAAAAAGTTCACTAAATACAAAAAAATACAAAAATGCAATATATTATTCGTATTTTTTTTTATATTTATTAATTTTTTGAAATATTTTTTCACAAATATTTTACTTTTTAGATACATCTAAGTAAAGAGCATCTAAAAAAGTAAAAAAAATGCTTAAAATTTTAAAAATATTTACTAAAAACAAAAAAAAAACACGAAAAACAAAAAAAAAATCAATTTTTAAAAAATTAAATTCAAAAAATTAAAACTAAACACACTAAATATTATTATTTATTTATTTATTTATTTATTTTTGCTGCATAGTACATCTTGTTCTCTTCATATCCTACTTTGATGAGAGCGGCCACTTTATTTTATTTTATTTTATTTAAATATTTAACAATAACAATATCTTATTATTATCAGTCAAGAAGTATATATATATATATTTATATGTATAATTGTAAGAAAAAATTATTAAAATTATATATATATATATATATTTTTTGCATTATTTGAACTTTTACCAATACCTATTGAATGAGAGTCGTAAAAATCTTTCTCCTAATAATAATATTATGATTATCACAATTTTATATTTTATTTTATTCATCATTTTATTATCATCACTGCAATGGTAATATATACAAATAATGAAGTTTATTAAATTAATACAATATTAACACATGAAATATAATTTTAAAAGATAATATATATATATATATATATTTGGAGTTTGTTTACTTTCTCTTAGTTGTGTTTGATTTATGGATTTAGAGAAGAATTTGGAAAGAGAAAGGGAAAATGTGTATGAAATTTAGTAAAATATATATATATTTTATTTATATTTCACCTATATTTTCTCTTTCTATTTTCAAATTCTTCGCTAAATTTTGAACCAAACACAATCTTATAAACTAAATGACATAAAGAATAGTTTAAAATAGGAGGTTGAAATAGAAAAAATTGAGAGGGTTCAAAAGGAATAAACTTGCATGTCTCCTAACTGTATCATATATATGAAGTTATTGTAAAAGTCAGTGGGTTCGGCTGAAGCCTCTGGAATACACCTGCCGTCGCCCGTGAACACACGTTAAAATGTCATTAACTTGTGCATGTTGTTTTGTTGGAAGTGCAGGCCCAAACCCCCTATTTGGAGGATTTAAATCAACAAAGTCCATGTTTGGTAGATCAAGTCACATATGGGTTGAGGGAGAAGGAATGCTTCATGCTCTATATTTTAATGAAGATAGAGATGGCAAATGGACAGTCCTCTACAACAACAGCCATGTTCAAACAGAGACTTTCAAGTTAGAGAAACAAAGAAACAAACCCTCCTTTCTTCCTGCTATCGAAGGCGATTCGCCGGCTATTTTGTCTGCTTATCTGCTTAATTTGGTATCGTTTTCATTTGTTTTCTCTTTTCTTTTTCCTGAAAGCAAAAAAAATTGTTTGGCATACTATTTTCTAGAGATTATTAAGAAAACAACCCACTTTTTGGAAATATTAAAAAGTTGTTTTTGATTTTTCAAAATCTTAT
Source organism: Camellia japonica (assembly GCA_030407325.1). Classification (NCBI taxonomy): domain Eukaryota; kingdom Viridiplantae; phylum Streptophyta; class Magnoliopsida; order Ericales; family Theaceae; genus Camellia; species Camellia japonica. The sequence goes on along the minus strand of JAPPVO010000013.1, from coordinate 93,743,295 downwards.
TTGAATAAAAATGGAAACGATAAGTGTTTTCATACTTTTTCATTTTTTCTTATTCCAACCAAAATACACAAAAACTGAAAATTCTAATTTATGCAGATGAGGTTTGGCAAAGTGAACAAAGACATTAGCAATACCAATGTGTTTGAGCATTCAGGGAAGTTCTATACAATTGCTGAGAACCACTTGCCTCAGGAAATTGACATCCTCACACTTGAAACTTTAGGCCATTGGGATGCCAATGGAGCTTGGAATCGACCATTCACAAGTCACCCGAAGGTACCTAATTCATTAACCGCCACAAAAATGTCATACCCACGATTTAATTTAATTAATTAATTAATTTTTTGGTGCCATAGAAAGTTCCGGGTACAGGGGAGCTGGTTATGATAGGGGTTGATGCAGTGAAACCTTTCCTTGAACTCGGTATAATCTCAGGTATATTTTTTTGTGTTCTAGTTTTAGATTAATTCACATCTTAAACACATTGATCTAGAGCCCCTTTGTAAATCTGAATTTTTTTTCCCTCTTTATCAGCCAATGGAACGAAATTAGTTCATAAAGTTGATCTCAAATTCAATAGGACTAGCCTTTGCCATGATATAGGCATTACACAGAGGTAAATTACTGATCTAATACATATTTTCTTTTTCTTGGTCTCCAAACAACTAATAAATTCTCTCATTTTTTTGTTGTGCAGGTACAATGTGATCATGGATTTTCCTCTAACTGTAGACATAAACCGATTAATCAGTGGAGGCCCGTGAGTATTTGTTATTAAGATGCATTTCTAACGAAATTTAAAGTACTTAAAGTCGAAATTGTTCTCTAACCATGATCTGGAATGTCGTTATTCAGATTAATAAAGGATATGCAAGAATTGGTGTCATGCCTCGTTATGGCAATGCGAATTCAATCAAGTGGTTTGAAGTGGAACCAAGTATTGTATTTCACATTATCAACTGTTTTGAGGATGGCGATGAGGTTTTGCTCTGGGCATGTAGAGCTCGTGGGTCAATTATTCCAGGGCCTGATCTAGGCTTGAACAAATTCGAGTGGCTCTCTAGGGGATTTAAACCTCTAAATTCAGCTGAAGAAAATAATGATAGTTCAGCACAAGATTCATTTCTTTTTCCACGTTGTTATGAATGGAGACTGAACATGAAAACCGGAGAGGTTAAGGGAATGAATCTCACTAGAACTGAGTCCTCCGTGGATTTCCTATAATAAATGAAAATTTCACAGGTTTAAAAAATAAATATGGATATACCCAAGTTGTCGATTCCACTGCAAGCTCTACTTCAGGTAAATTTTTGTGAAAGAAACAGAGAAAATTATCTTTATGACTTCAATGGCTAACTATATAGTTGTGTATCAATTTTTAATTTAGGCATGGCTAAATTTGGGAGACTAGCTAAGCTATACCTTGAAGAATCAGAACCCGGGTTTTCTTTGGTAGTTGCCTTCTTCATGTCCTTGTATCTTTTTTTTTCGATCTTTTGATTCTATTATTGATGCTTATGAATTTGATTTTCGACAACTTTGATTTTGTGAACCAGACAGAGAGACGTGAAGAATTTATAAAGGTGGAGTATCTTAAGTTTGAGGAAAACACTTTTTGTTCCGGGGCTGCATTTGTCCCTAAACACGAAGGAGGCGAAGAAGATGATGGTTGGATCATCACTTTTGTTCACAATGAACATACTGATACATCATTTGTAAGTAATTGTTAGTACAACATTAACTATAGTCTAATTGGGAACTCTAATGCCATACATTGATTTTTGAAGATTTAGTATTTCCTCTATTGCAAGTCTATATAATTGATGCGAAGAAGTTTTGTAGTGAGCCGGTAGCCAAAATTACACTACCGAGTAGAGTGCCTTATGGTTTTCATGGAGCTTTCATGTCGATACCCTCGCGACATTAACAAGATATGAAAGATTTATGCAAACCATATATATTGAGAGGGAGTTTTTATAAACATTAGGGCCGAGCTAGGCCCAGGCGTAGTAATAGGCCGTTCTATGGGCCGTGTTGAAAAGGGCTTAGCGAGTGGACCTTAGTGTTAGCTCGGTCCAATTATGGTTACAGTCACCACAGTTGGAGTGGTGATAATTAGCTTGGTCATAGTATTCGGAGCTAAGGTATTTGGGCTTCTTATGGTAGACTTTGCTCTTGCTAGCTTGGTCAAAGCTTGCTATAGTTAGCTTGGTCTCAACAGACGAAAATCGAGGTATAAGTGAACTAGAGTTGAGCTATGTGTTGCTTGTGAAGGCGCTGGATTAAGTATGACAAAGGGCTAGTGTTAGCTCGGTCATACTGTTATCCAACCGTGATAAAACCATCTCATGGTTTAAGCAGTGAGGGAGGTGTTGAAGGATAAACATTATCTTTCAGGAGTGTGATTCCTAGGAGGACTCTACATGGAGGAATAAGAGTCCTACTAGGATTGTACCAAGCAAAAACTATAAAAGCTCATAACAGATCCTGTGTACAAGTAACACAACTTTGAGTCTCGAATACACAGAACTTGTCTATTTGTCTATTTTGCTGACTTAGGCATCGGAGAGGTATCCGGCATACACCCGCCGGCCAGCTCACGTTTGTGTTTTCAGGGAGTAAAGCGACGACGTTTGGAAGAGTGCAAACTTGATCAACAGGATTATACGAGACGATTATTCTGTGCTCGTACAATTGGCGCCGTCTGTGGGAATTCCAGAAAGAACAAAACCTCTTGATCGAGTTTTCCTCTCTAGTTGGAAGCAATGGCGCACAATGAAGACTTGCCGCAATCAGCTATTGATGGGCAAACCCCGGAGGGGGGTGGGAGGCGTGAAGGTTTGCCTTCTATCCCTCCCATGGCGGATTTAAAACCCCAATGACAGAACCCCCTGAGGGATGCAAGGGGGAGGCGGGCTAGTAGTCCCCGTCGCTCTCAATGCGTGAAGGAGCAGGATAAGTTAATAAGGAGGATGTCGGCAGACATAGAGTTAATGAAGCGCCAGATAAAAGGAAAAGGGGTGGCGACAGGAGAGGGGCGCAAAGGTAACACGCCCCCTCGCCACTCGGAGGATTGTGATAGGCATACCACACCATCACAAGCGCAGAGTAGAAGCCTTAGAACGGGCGACACTCAATCACAGACTTCCAGGACTCGTTACTCCAGGCCTGAGAGAATGAGAACTGAGAGGTCGTGTACTGAGGGAAGCACCTATCGGCCCTCGCACACGCACCAGACGTCATCTAGGCACACGGAGATGCCTAGATCATCTGACTTACAAACTGTGCTTGAAGAAAGGGCCCAATGGAAGGAGGATACCAGGGCTCGCGACTCGCGCAGAGTTTGAGCCCTTTAGCGGTTGGCCCCTCGGACGCATGAGAGCGTCGAGGTAGGAATGCCAATGCCGTGCCTTGCTTACGAACCAACATATAAAGTATTAGCAAGGTTATAGAGCTCGTCGTTCGTTCCGGCAATTGAGAACGCACCACTACCTTCAGGCTTTCACCAGCCCAAATTCACCACTTATAAGGGGAAGACAGACTCCTACATGCACTTAAGTCACTTTCGCCAGGTTATGGCAGTATACCGGCGAAACGAGGCTTTAATGTGCATCCTATTTCCATCCAGCCTTGGTGCCCTAGGTTTAACCTGGTTCGAAAGGCTACCAGAGGACAGCATTGCCTCATGGGCGCAGTGGGCAGAAGCATTCGTGACTAGATTCAGGACGAACACCAAGACAACAGTGGAGATCGACCAACTACTCTCTATTAACATGGGCGAAAAAGAGACGTTGATGTCTTTAATGACCAAAAAACTCCATAATAAAATCATCTCCAAAGTGATATTTGTTTGTCATTTCACTATTTACTTTGGAAAACAAAATAAACCAGTCCATCCAATTCAAGAGTGCCCTTTTCTTGTTCAATTTGTTGAGAATTTTAGAATTTTGAAATTAATGTGCATTAGTAGGGGTGGTGAAGGTAATGTGGTAGTTTCAAAAAACGTTTTTTTATTTTTGAAGTTAAAATTAAAAATTTTGTCCAAATAAATTTATTTCCATTGATAATATAAAACTTTTTATTTTTATTTTTATTTTTCATAGTACCAAACATTAAAAAATATTAAAAATATTTTTCACAAAAATAAACAAAGCAAACCTTGCATCATAACCATATAATTTTATCAAATTTTATTTAAAAAAAATAGATGAAAATTATTATTTTAAAAATATTTTTTATTTTTATTTTATTAAATTTGTCTTGAAAAAACGTAGACAAGTATTGTTTTAAAAATAGTATTATGTTTTGTTGAAAATGAATTTATTTGGCTACTTTAGAGCGTCTCCAACACTTACTCATATTTGGAATCAAATTTAAATTTGATGAAACACGCTTACTTTTTCTCCTCCAACCCTGACATCAAACCTATATTAAATTAGGAAAAAAGCAAAAGTTTCATCAAATCGAGAGAGGCTTCAGCGTTCATCAAAATTTTGGAAAGAACCGTTGTGTTTCACCGTACACTGAACGACCAGCGACAATCAGTCACTTGCAAAATTGCCCATTGCTTTGCCCATTGTTGATCGACCGTCTGAATATCCTCCTGGTCAATCTCTTGATTTATCGATTGTTTGATAAAAATTAAAAATTTAATGTTAGAACACTTGATATCATATGAAGTTTTTAACTCAAATATTTACTTAAATTTGATGGAAAAAAAAAAAAAAATCATTGGATATGCTGTTATGGACTCTATATGATTACTCATAAACATTATCAAGAATTCTATTCCAAATAAAAATATAATTAAGATTTAATTAGTATTTTAATAATTTATATATATAAACTAATTTGAATCAATATTTCACTTTGACATTGGTTTCTCTCTAGTCTTAAATCGAATTAGAGGGTGTTGTTATACTTGCAGGGGCTCATTATGGGCCTCGTTTTGATAATCTGAACCGTTCAAAATGTAGAACTCGTCGAGTACTTTATATTTATAAAAAATCACGTTGATCGGATATCAATAGTTACGTGGTCAAATCAGTTTTGTATTAAAAAAAAATGATTGATAAAAAACTGATCCGATGAGATAATGATTGATATCCGATTAAAGTAATTTTTTACAAATATATAATACTCAATAAATTTTACATATTAAATAGTTCGAATCGAAACGGGCCTCCATGGGCCCTACAAGAACTTCTAATCCGATCTGGATTGGAAGGAAGCCAGGCCGCTTAACTTTCATCTCTCTTTCATATCTTCCCCCTTCTCATTACCTGCAAAACACAATCACCACCATCTCCCTTTGTCCCCTGCCGCCACAACCATCACGACGGAATAACCTCTCTTCCCCCATCGGCCACACCGGAGGAGGAGACCAGCTTCTTCTTCCACCGCCTCTTCAGCCCCCACTAGGTTTGTAAATTTTTCACAGCATCAGTATATGCTCTGCTTTGCTTTTCCATTCCTCTCTCTCTCTCCCTCCCCATATGTATATATACTAGTAAAGGCTTATGATGAGGGTGTTGGATTTATTTTCTAGTGTGGCCCAATAGCCTACATATTTTTACATGTTTTATTTTATTTGGACTCCACAATTAGATAAAGCCAATATTATATATAAAGTTCAGTAATTAGAATTTTAATATAATCACTCTTCTAAGATAAGAAGGAAACCTTGATGGATTAGGAATTCTTCTTATAGAGTTTATTTGGCCCTCTTCTCTCCTCTATATAAGGATGTGTGACTCCCTTTCTTTTGATAGTATTCCATCATTCTAAGTTTTATAGTCATCCTAATTAAGAGAGACAGAGAGAAGAAGGTGAGCCAAGAATTCAAGGTTCAACTATTAGGGGTATTTTCTCAACTTCTCTAATTCAATGGCTGACAAAGGTATGTTTGTTTTATTCTTGAATTGTATTGAATTCAAGATCCTGTTAAGTTTAATTCCGCATTATTATTATGGTTACATGTATTATTAAATCTTACGTGTGGTATCAGAGCTTTAGTTTGTGAATCAATACACCTTGGAATAATAATATATTTATGAATATTGTTATTATATTATAATTATAATTATTCATAAAAACATACTTCTGTTTATAAGGTTTAACTCTGTCGGCATGTGATGTGCACTCCACTAAGTATGCACATCATGGACTCCCTCACTCACAAGACAACATGATCTGTTAGGTCCTAACCTACATAAGAGCACAACCCACTCACTTTGTTTTGTGATATGTTAGGTGCATGTTTTTATGTAATTCTATATGCTGTTCATATGCATGTTTTGATTTATTATCAATTTTAGTGATAATAATTTTTATAATCATCATAATATGATATTAAATTGCGTTTATTGCTTGCCGTTATGATAAAGTACATAGATTAAAAGCAATTTTATAATTTGTTGAATCATTCGGTCTATTAAAGAATTATGATTTTACCTCATCTGATTATATGCACTTATTGTCTATTATTGTTGATATTTATATATTTTCATGATTTAAATTTGATATCATGATATAATTTTATGACATTGAATATTAAATATTGGAGTGGTTAATTCATATTAGGTGTAATTCTTATTGACCATTATATGAGATATTCATAATTGTTATATTACATAATTTGATATATAAATATTCATGTTTGTCTAGAGTTATTATTATTATCATATTGGTAATTGCAATCACATAAAAGAAATTCTAGAAATCATTAAATAGTGATTGAATTAATGATAATTAAATAACTCAAATTAATGAATAGAGCATATTGTTGGTTAGTTCCGTATTCATAGGGTTTACTAATTTAGTAGCTGCCAAAGTGGCCTAGATTTGTAAAACTTATGAATATAGAACTACATAAAAGAATTGTTAAAAGGGTAACATTAAGGTTGATAATATTCTCAATTGCAGTTATAATTAGGAGATTGAGACTAGCCCAAAGGAGAGTTACTTTCAAATAATTATGAACTGGGTAGGATAATGTAACTTATGTAATTTGACAGATTAGAATTGAATACCCAAAGGTAACATGACTAGTTGAAAAATTGCATAAATTACTTTAGACCTACATAAGTGATTCTTGACGAGTGGACAATAGATATACCTAAATTTTGCCCAAAGGAAAGACTTATGTGATATCAATAGTTCATTATAATTCTCAAAGCTTTAATATGTATATTGTTTATGCCTTTTTCCGTGTTACTTATGAGATCTTGTGTTAATACCTCTTAAGATCTGTAAAAAAGATAGCTTGCTATCTAAGGTGGTTGGACTCAGAAGGGATGCTATATTGACTCCTTCGACCTTCCTGGGATCTTACTTGGTTATTGACCAAAGGACTCTTTAGTGACGTTACTCTAACGCTTAAAGTAAAATTTGGTTAAAGGCGGTTGAAGATCGACAAGCCACTTACTGGCACTATTATGGTTGAATTAACAACAATGAAATATAATGGCCACCGAGGAGTTTAGGATCACATCCTCAATATGGCGACAAAGTTGCAAAACTTAAAACTTTAGGAATGCAGGTTGATGAAACTTTCCTCGTGCAGTTTATTCTCAACTCACTTCCATCACAGTTCGGTGCATTCAAAATTCACTATTACACCAATAAAGATAAGTGGAGTTTGAATGAGCTGACTAATATGTGTGTTCAGGAGGAAGTGAGGTTGAGGGAGGAAGGACGTCAAACTGCATTGGCTGTAACTCATGGAGCTATAAAGAAAAAGATGGGTAAGTTTGTAAAATCAAAGAAAAATCCACCAAAGAAAAAGAATGAACCTGAGGAAAAAAAATCAGGCTCAGAATGGTTTCACTGTCAAGTGCTACTTTTGTGGCAAGAAGGGACATGTGAAGAAAGACTGTAGCAAGCAAAAGGCTTGGTTCGAAAAGAAATGTAAGAAATTTTCTTTTGTTCGTTATGAATCAAATCTTGCTGAAGTATCTTCTAATACTTGGTGGATTGACTCTGGGGCCACGATCCACATTACAAATGACATGCAGGGATACCTCTTAACCAGGAAACCGAAGGAAAGTGAAAGATTTGTCTATATGGGGAACCGTCTCAAAGCTGAAGTCGTAGCTGTAGGAACCTACCGACTGATCTTAGAGACGATTTCATCAGATGAATCTAGAAGACACTTTTTATGTTCCTTCAATTTCTAGGAATTTAGTTTCATTATCCAAATTAGATCGTCAGTTTTATTTAGTTGTGGAAAACTCAATTTAATGTTTAATTCAATAATAATTGGTTCTGGTAATTTATGTGATGGTTTATATAAAATTACCTTAAATCATCAGTTTGCACAATCATTAGTAACTCTGCATTCGAATATTGGTTTAAAACGTGGTCTAATTAATGAAAAATCCTCAATCTTGTGGCATAGATGGTTGGGGCATATCTCTAGAAATAGAATTGAAAAATTGGTGAAGAATGGGATTTTGGAAAACCTAGACTTTACTGATTTTGAGATATGTGTGGATTGCATTAAAGGACAGCAAACCAAACACACCAAGAAAGGTGCCACAAGAAGTAATGAGCTTCTTGAGATAATTCATACAGATATTTGCGGGCCACTCAACATCCCATGTCTTAGTGGTGAAAAATATTTTATCACATTTATAGATGACTTCTCACGTTATGGATATGTGTATCTAATTCATGAAAAGTCTCAGGCTGTTGACATCCTTGAGGTGTACATAACTGAAGTCGAGAGACAATTAGTTAGAAAGGTTAAAATAGTGAGATTAGACAGGGGTGGTGAGTGTTATGGTAAATATGATGAGCCAGGCCAAAATCCTGGCCCATTTGCCAAATTCTTAGAAAAGAAAGGCATTTGTGCTCAATATACAATGCCTGGTACGCTACAGCAAAATGGAGTTACTGAAAGGCGTAATTGTACACTTAAAGATATGGTTAGGAGTATGTTAAGTTACTCAATTGTACCTATTTTAATGTGGGGTGAAGCTTTAAAGACTTCAATGTATATCTTAAATAGGGTTCCTAGTAAGGTGGTCCTAACAACTCCTTTTGAGTTGTGGAGTGGTAGGAAACCTAGTTTAAGACACTTACATATTTGGGGTTGTCCAGCAGAGGCAAGAATCTTCAACCCACAAGAGAAAAAGTTGGACTCAAGAACAATATCTGGATATTTCATTGGTTATCCAGACAAGTCTAAAGGGTACAAATTCTATTGTCCTAATCACAGTACAAGGATAGTGGAGACTGGTAATGCTAGATTCCTAGAGAATGGTGAAATTAGTGGGAGTGAGAAAACACGAGTGGTGAATTTCAAGGAAATTAGGGTGGATGTCCCAACATTTGACCTTTATCAAAAAATTGTTGTACCTCAGACTTTTCCACAGGCTAAGGGAAACGAACAACATAATGAAAATCCTTCACTACCTCATGTTTCACCACTTCATGAAGATACCACCATTGAAAATATTGTAAAACCACCACAACCGGCAGTTCTGAGAAGATCTCAGAGGGAAAGAAAGCCTACCATTCCAGATGATTACATGGTGTATCTACAGGAATCTGATTTTGATATTGGGATTAACAAAGATCCAGTCTCATTTTCACAAGCCATGAATAGTGATGATTCTTCTAAATGGGTCAATGCTATAAATGAAGAGTTAAAATCCATGGAACAGAATAGTGTTTGGGATCTCATCGAATTGCCTAATAACTGCCAAAAGGTCGGGTGTAAATGGGTCTTCAAGACCAAGCGTGACGCAAAAGGCAATATCGAACGATTTAAAGCCAGACTTGTTGCCAAGGGTTTTACTCAAAAAGAAGGCATAGACTATACAGAGACCTTCTCTCCAATATCTAAGAAGGACTCACTTAGAATCATCCTAGCATTGGTAGCTCATTATGACTTAGAGTTGCATCAAATGGATGTGAAAACTGCTTTTTTAAATGAGAATTTGGATGAAGAAATTTATATGGAGCAGCCAGAAGGATTTGCAAAGAAAGGTAAAGAACATTTAGCTTGCAAATTATGGCCTTAAACAAGCTTCCAAGCAATGGTATTTAAGGTTTAATGATACCATTATCTCTTTCGGATTTAAGGAAAATGCAGTTGATCAATGCATATATCTGAAGGTTAGTGGGAGCAAGTTCATTATTTTGGTGCTATATGTGGATGACATTTTGTTAGCTAGTAATGACCTTGGCTTATTGCATGAAACCAAGGAATATCTCTCCAAGAACTTTAAAATGGTCGATATGGGTGAGGCAAACTATGTTATTGGCATAGAGATCTTTAGGGATCGATCTTGAGGATTGCTAAGACTATCTCAAAAAGGATATATTGATCGTGTTTTGGAAAGATTCAATATGCAGTTTTGTTCAGCCGGTGATGCACCCATCACGAAGGGTGATAAATTAAGTGAAAAAAACAGTGTCCAAGGAATGACTTGGAAAGAAAACAAATGAAGGACATTCCATATGCTTTGAGGCTACAAATCATGCTTTATGGTTGCGAAATTTCATCTTAGGATTTGGTGTTGTTGACTCAATTGCTAGGCTGCTGAAGATATATTGTGACAATATCGCAACAGTTTTCTTCTCTAAGAATGGAAAGTACTCCAGTGATTCCAAACACATGGAAGTAAAGTACTTAGTTGTTAGAGAAAGAGTCTAGAAACAACAAGTGTTAATTGAAAACTTAAGCACCTCTCTTATGATTGTTGATCCATTCACAAAGGGATTGCCACCAAAGACATACAAAGAGCATGTTATCAGGATGGGTCTTTTAAGCAACCCTTGATGTGTATGGTTAATCGTGAGTGCTTATTTTTATTTGACACTATTTGCGCAATAATAATTTTGTTTCTGTTTTTCCTATTTCTAAAAGTGTGTGTACACATTAATTTAAATATTGATAAACAGGAAATGTCTTAACAAGACAAATTACAGGGGCCTTTCAGGAAAATAATTATATATCCCGATAAAGGACTAGGTTGGTGAAGGTTATCAATGGTGTAGTGCATAGAAGGAAATATGACATAAATGTTATATAACCGCTATGACTCACATTGGTGATCTGAAGTAATCACAGTATTATAGTTTTTAATATATCTGAATTTATTGGCTATTTTTAAAATTCGTGATCACGTGTCAAAGTTTTTAGTGTGGAATCCAATGAGTCAAAATTTTTTATAAGTTGCATATTTTTTGGAAAAACTCATAATTGCATCATAATCGGCTTAATGGGCCAAGTGGGAGAATGTTGGATTTATTTTCTAGTGTGGCCCAATAGCCTACATATTTTTACATGTTTTATTTTATTTGGACTCCACAATTAGATAAAGCCAATATTATATATAAAGTTTAGTAATTAGAATTTTAATATAATCACTCTTCTAAGATAAGAAGGAAACTTTGATGGATTAGGAATTCTTCTGATAGAGTTTATTTGGCCCTCTTCTCTCCTCTATATAAGGATGGGTGAATCCCCTTCTTTTGATAGTATTCCATCACTCTAAGTTTTATAGTCATCCTAATTAAGAGAGACAAAGAGAAGAAGGTGAGCCAAGAATTCAAGGTTCAACTATTAGGGGTATTTTCTCAACTTCTCTAATTCAATGGCTGACAAAGGTATGTTTGTTTTATTCTTGAATTGTATTGAATTCAAGATCCTGTTAAGTTTAATTCCGTATTATTATTATGGTTACATGTATTATTAAATCTTATAGAGGGAGCTGGAAACAAAAATGTTCAAAAAGCAATATGAATTTTAATAAAATAAATTTAAAAGTGTTTGAGTTTAATAAATTTATTTCAAAATCTCTCACATTTGATACAAACTCAGCAAAAATTTATTCGCGGTTAATCAAATTGAAAATTTAGAGGACTGCCAGATTTGGAAATAAAAGTATGACATATGTAATGAAGTAATGGCTATGAAATATGAATGCAAATTTATTACTATTTTAAATTAAGAAAAGATCATTACACCTACAGTAACTTGGATGATATAGTGGAATAGAGAAATCACAGTCCTCTTGGTCCATGTAAATTATTGTTGGAAATCTAAATTAAAATGAAAAAAAAAAAAAAAATGGAAACTGGGAGTCTTCATATATATATATATACATACATACTAGAGGTGAGTGCAAATGCTAGCATTTTGTAATGTCATTATTTTTATCACTGACTAGTTTTTAGTGTTTTTCAAAAAATAGGTTCTGAAAACTATACTTGTTCTCTTGTTATGGTAAACACGGGAAATTGTGTTAAATTCTTCCATTTTGTAGGTGTTTGGATAGTTGATGTGAAGAATTTTGGAAGTGAGTCAGTTGCCAAAATAGCACTGCCACAGAGGGTGCCATATGGTTTTCATGCTACTTTCATATCATTAATGCCCAATCAACCTTAGCAGCTGCGCTTTGTTTTGATGATTCACAAGCATCAAAATTTGTCAAATATTGCCACCTGATCTTCAATCTTTGATCAAGGGAAAAGTAAGTGTGGTTATCCCATGTATGATGTTTCTTTCTTTCTTTTCTTTTTTGTTATTTGTTTTATGTGGGCTGTATTGTTCCAAAATTGTGCAATCTCTGTCCTGTTCTGTGGTAGTATCTAAATGCTCTTAATAAACATAATCCATGTGCATTGTTGATATGGGTTTTTTGCCAAGATTGTGAGGGTATCTCAATTAGCCCCTTTTTTGAGAATTTGCAAACTTGATTCCTGAGCTTGCTGGAATGTTTTTTTTTTTTGTTTTTTTATTACCATTACATTTCTCCTAGGTCCTTAATTTGATGTTTGTGATTGGTTTTGTGTTTGAAAGAATATGAAATGGTAGTAAAAATTGGTCATATGTTATAGCTAGCTAGCTAGCTTTGGAAAATATTTCACTTCACACCTAAAATTTACTTTTTTATTTGGTAAATAACATTTTCATCAAAATAAACACAAAAAATATACTATGATTATAAAATTAGCGCAGTTTGTTTGAACTTCAATTAACAATTAGTTACCGGAATCTATTTCCTTCCTGCTTGATGGGTTTGGAAAAATGTTGCTTGGGAGATAGCTCTAGTTGTTTTTCAACTTACTCTGTTATGGCCTTTTCCATTTTATAGCTTAAATATTTGAGATATAGACAGCCTGAGGTGTCCATTTGGACATGGAGACATAGCTTTAGTTGTTTTCCAACCTACCCATTTTTCATTATTATTATTATTGTTGTTGTCGTTGTCATTGTTGTTGGGTTTATATTATTATTAGTATTTCTGATTAAGACATGCAAAGAGATTCAAAGAAGAGTCATCCTCTAAACAAGACATTCAAATGGGTATGTCAATTAGACCTATAAAACTGTAAAATACAATTTACAAACATATAGAAAGGCCATGAATCTCAAGAACAGAGTTTCAAGAAACAATGGTAAAATATCAATATGAATTGCAACCTGGCCCTCAACGCCAAAACCTTGCCAATTAGGAATGAGAACGTGTTGCGACACAGAAAATCACGGAACATATATAAAGGTAGGTGTGGGCCCCACACCCGCATATCTATTTTGTGACTTTTTTTTTTTATAATTTATTTGTCTGTAGCTACATGTTGGTGTTGTTGTGTGGAGAGTCTCTAGAAAATTTAACCACACTAAGGTTGATAATGGTAATGAATATTGAGAACAAGAACTAGAATAATCACAAATCTTTTTTTGATCGACTAGAATAATCACAATTCGATATAGAGAATAGAGAGAAAATCAAACAATATACCGAGATTTACATGGTTCAGCGTAAGCTTACGTCCATGGGCAATCCCACAACACAAGCAATAATTTTCACTATAATAAAGAACGAGTACTCAAAGAACTACTATGGATTATCACTTAATCTCTCACCAAAACTTAGTTTGTATTTCAACAACCAACTAATATGAGATATACAACTTATATTTATAGTGCGAGAGCCTTTGGAGGTCTTAGAGACCAATTTGAGGTGTTTACAATCAATAAACCAACTTATATATCACAAAATCGGTGTCTCCTGCTCAAGCCCAAACCATTTCACTTGAGCGCGAACAAAATGAAACATTTTGGAGTAGCCCTGCTCTAGCGCGCTTTGAGCCCACTCGAGCATGATTCTTTTTCCAGAATTCCCAATGTGTCCTTTGTTGCATAAAAAGGCTTGTACTCTAATGTTTCAAAGACTTGTACCCAACATTGTTTAGTCTTGCAAACCTTGTTGATGTAGAACGCTCAAGTCCAACTCCAATACAACTTTTGAACTGGACTCTTTGGTAAGAGTACTAAACAAAATTTGCTTTCTCCCAGGACTTACCAATTTGGATCCATCTTTCAAGCAGTTTTTTTTTTTTACCAAAACACTCGAATATGACTTTGCCAATTAATTATTAGGATAGACAAAGACATCTAAAGAAGAAACAAGGAAATCAGACATGCATTACTAGCCTCTTCAGACATAAAAACTTGCCATCCATAGCAAGACCTTCAACATGAACTTCATCTCATTGACAATATTACACACAATCAAGATTTCCAAGATCATGGATGACAATAGGTGTGTTCACCTATCCATGAATCATTTACGATTGTTTGTCGCAATTCTTTTCTTGTTCTTCCATGTTGAAGCCCAATATGGGCCCACCAATCCCCATGTCCCCAAGGTACACCAATCGCGCGTTGCAATCATTTGTGGCATCCTCTCAATTATTTTCTCCATAACATTTCTCATAGTTGTCTATTCAAAGTTCTGCCACACAGCCATGCCTACACCTCACAGCAACCTTGGTGAACTTGTGATCGGATCAAGGTCTAGATTTTCTGGGATTGATAAAGCAGTGATTGAATCACTCCCATTTTTCTGGTTTTCTTCACTTAAGGGATCAAAACAAGGCCTAGAGTGTGTAGTCTGTTTATCAGAATTTGAGGATACCGAAGTTCTTCGGTTGTTGCCAAAGTGCAGGCATGCTTTTCACATGAATTGCATTGATAACTGGCTAGAAAGCCACTCTAGCTGTCCTCTTTGCCGGTACAAGTTTGATGAAGTGGAGCTCATGAATTGCACATATACAAATAGTCTTAGATACACTGGAAATCCTTCAAATCCATTAGAGGATCCAAATCTTGAGTTCTTTGTTCAAAGATCATCATCAAGATTCAACCTGGGAAGCAGTTTTCGAAAATTTGAAAAACCCAAGAAAGATCTTTTGGTTCAAGAAGGTGACATTCAAAAACTCTTCCATAAGTTCAAGCACAAGATCACTATTTCTGAAATTGTTTACAAGGGCAGTGGAGCGATCTCAAATCCTCAGATTTGACATTCTTGAATTCCGAGATGATTAGTATCATGTCCAGTGAGAGATTCTCTCCTTTGAATAATCTGATTAGTACTAGATTCAATCATGCGTTTTCCATGAATGAACATGTCATGAAGATTAAGGAGGACTTGGATATGAAGAGGTTGTATGAGTCTAAGTTTGGTAAAATGAATAATAGTAATTCATTTGCATTTTCAAGTTCAAGTTTTCCTTCTACTTCTAACAGTGAAGGAAACCAAAGTACAATTTCAAGACTATTGAGTCGAGGTGAGAAGAGATCAATGTCGGAGATTACAAACCTTTCGAGGTTCAGAGAGTTCAGTGTAAGGAATGGGAGTGGGGAATCTGAGAGTTCAGAGAGAATGAGGGCGATTTGGCTGCCAATAGCGAGGCGAACAGTTCAATGGTTTGCAGGGAGAGAGAGAAGTTTAGAGGGATCAGAGAGTGAAAGACAACCATCATATGTGTGAATTTGCTGGAAATTTTTCCAATTTTTCTGAATGTTTTTTGTTGTTGAAGCTCTACAATTGATTGGTTATGCTTTTACAATTGCATGATTCAAGAAGTGTTTTTGAGATCACAGCCGTTACAGCAAATGATCTTCATATATATAAATTGTAGTGAAATGGCTTTGCCTTGTTACAAATTGTAGGTACAAGAGTCCAGCCTTGCCACGTGGTGTTGCCACAATTTAGCCACGACATTTCTTGGGTGGCTGCACCTCCAGGACTTTGGCACCACGTGTCCACATTACATGACAACACATATGTGGCCCACTTGTGTTGTGTCTCAGCACCTAGGTTCCTCAAGCCAAGCCTAGTATACCACTCCCGGATTGCTCGCTTGCCCAATTCCAGAACCCAATCACCAGTAGCCCCACTGAACACGCTTTGACCTCCAAGACTAAAGTGTTTTGCTCATGTTAGTTAGGCTAGGAGCAGGGCCTAGTTACCCCACTCGGGACCACTAGCGGAAGCTAGAATTCAATGTTTCGTTTGGGCATTTGCTAAGGCCCCCCTCTGGAGCGAAGCATGCTTGGACCAAGTTTAGAGAGATGGGGGGAGCTTGACCAAGACATGTGATACCTCAATTGTTATGGTGTGTATCGTTGCTCTTCTGGCATATAAAGCTCCTTACTATCACCCTCTCTATCTCATAAGGCTATCTTGGCCTTTTCCTCTCCCACTTCCGGTGTGTTTATCATCTTCTCAATAAGGACAACTTTCAGCCGGCTCCCCCACTACAACCCACAAAATTTTCCCTCATATTGCCAAATGCAAAAGATGTCAAACTTATTCATCGTAGTCATTATCGGACTTTTGTTTTGTCTTTCAATGTTTGTACTCTCTTCAAAGTGTTTTGGCTTGATAAAATACAAGGTCTGCACTAAAAGCTAAACATATGCGCTGATCAAAAAAAATAAAAATAAAAATAAAAGCTAAACATATGCAGCAAAAAAAACCTCCTTGCAAATGCTGGTTCTAGCAAGTTTTTTGAAAATGCTCCAAGCGGGAACCAAATGGTTCTAGTTCTGAGAATCTTACCCATCCATGGATTATACTATTTATATTGTTACCAATGACATTGATACAAATTGTCAATTTCTACAAAATTATGACACTTAATTAAAATAATTATAAAAAGAACCGAGTAGAAGAATTAATAATAGTAGAGCTGTAATTCACATAACCAAACTTTAGACCACATGCGCCTTAAACATAACCCAACTTTAAGCATTTGTGCATCGTAATAGCCTTCTAGATTGTAATAAATACTTCATTTTGTTGTCATTTTTTTGGCTTGAATTTTGCTTTTAAGCCAGTGTTGTGCACTTTGGTTGACACTTCCAAGCAATGTTTTGAAAACCGGACCAGTGAGCGAACCGGAAAAGGGACCGGGTGGATGGATCGCCGGTTCAACCGTCGGGTCAAAGCGGTCGAACCGTGACGTCATAATTAATATTATATAATTAAAAAATATAACTATAAATTATAAATAAATAAAAATATATATAAATACTCAAATAAAAATAAAAATTATTGCATAGTATTTATTAATAATATTTAATAAAGTCATAATTGATAAAAAAAAAAAGTCACTTGTTTTAAAGAAATTAAATTTTTTAAACATTCCCTCCAATCAAATTGATTGAATGCTAGATTTAATTTTAGAGGGAAGAAATTTTCAACTCTCCCTCCAATCAATATGTTTCAAATAATTTGATTGAATCCTACATAAAATTTTATAGGTTTTTTTTGAAATATCATTTCCTATGAATAGGAATAGACTTTCATAATCTTCTCAAGCTTCCTATGAGACTCTTGAAGTAAGAAATTTTATTCAAAATTTTAATATATATATATATATATATAAGAAAAGAATAAAAAAAAAAGGTTAAAAATAAATAAAAACTGGGCCAACCCTCAAGACCCGATCCGGGTCACCGGTTTTGCCGGTTCGACCGCCAAGTCTTTCGGTTTTTCATTTTCACACCGGTTTTGCTTTCACTCTGGTTTTAGGGGGTTGAGCGGACCAGAACAAGGCCCGATTTCCGGTTCAACTGGTCCGACCGACCGACCGATCCGGTCCGGATCTCAAAACATTGCTTCCAAGGTCCCGGTTTGGTCTAGGTGTACTAGTTCAAGCGTTCTGCTAGTGCGACACACGGCTGTTGCTTCTTCCGCAAAGGCAGCGTGTGAGGTGTACCAAATACAAACTCTTTAAATATTACATAAATAATTGAGGCTACACATAACAACAAAAAATATCAATTTATTGAGTTTTTTGGTGCTTAGCTTCGAGTAGAAAATTATTTAATAATTAATTGACCCAAGTCTTAATTATACTATTAATACTACTAGGTGTGCCAAACTTCAAAACTGATTTATATTGCTCAACAAATCTTTATATGCAATCTACCTTTGAACACGATCCCTTATCTTTTTTTTGTTTTCTTTTTTTCCCCTTTCTTTGTCTTAAGTTGAATCAATAGACAAAGCAAAGTAAGGGAATTTATGAAATTTTGTTTATCATTTCACATGTCACCTACTAATTTAATGGGTCTCATGATTGATGTTCCTTACAAATATAATGATAACATGTGATAAGCAAAATACAATAAAAAAGACAAATACTAGCAAGTATTCGTAGGTCATTGTTTAATATTAAGATTAGACTGAAAAAAGCCTTGAAAATTGGTGAAAAGGTTAAAAATAGTGATTTGATTTCAATAAAAAATTAGTACAAATCTAGTTAAATAGTCCTTAAATGAGATTATATGTTATTGATAAAATATAAGAAATTATCATTCAAGGAGCAAAGAGAGGTAGCAGTGTTCCATTAAATCTAGTTCTAACTGTATTGAATGTGCCCAACTGCTATGCTTGCATTTCTTTGTTTTTTTGCTTAGATATAGAAATATATATATCAAACAACCATCAGTTATGGAGATTCCATAATGTGTCCAACCATAATAAGCAGATGTACATGTTCAAGTTGATAGTTATTGCTTTGCTATAGCCAACTAGCACCAGTGAGGCCCTTTTCTTCCTTTTTTTCCTAGCCACCTAACAGCCTCACCAGAAAATAACATGTATGTATGTACCAACACTGAATGTACATATACCCACACCACACATCTATAATAAATATGAATGTTTTTTATTTTTTACACATCACTTGGATTATTTTTTTTTTGATTGGCAAAAGAGACATTTTATTGATGGAATAAACAAGTACAAGGTACAAGACAAATTACATCAATAAAGAAAATGAGAATGCAAAAACATCACAATGAGCTACATGATCCCAACTAGGTTGGCACCACAAAACTCATTCTATCATTTGCTAGCATCCCCAAGTTGGTGAGAGACCAACAAAAAAAGAAACAGCCACCCAACCAACCAACCAAACCAAGCTCCTAAACATAGCAAACTAGCAAAATAAACCTCTGCAAAAAGAACTGAAATGGTGTTCTCAACCTCAATTTAACTTCCTAGAACTCAATACGCTAGCCTGATCTACACAGCAGCACATCCATAGAACAAAAACGGATCAGAACAGAACCACCTAAATTAATAAGCCACCATCACAGAATCAGGTTGGCGTTGCTACACTGCACTCCAACTGCTGCTGCCACATACTTCAGAAGCCAAGGAATTCAATCAAGATCAACTCTCCAAAACTACCAGCTGAGAAACTACTAGAGCTTCCACTAATGCAAAACTTGAAAACTTGAAAACTTCTAAACCTCAGATCCCAGCACACCCCAGCACACCACTCTCCAGCCTCAGAAACTTCGCTGCTGCGATACTGCTGTTGGCTGCGCAGACCCAACCCACACCAAATTCCATCACCAACTAGAACCCCAGCACACCACTCTCCAACCTCAGAATTCCAACTGCAGCAATTCTGCTAACCCACACCAGATAGCAGAAAACATCACTTGTATTATAAGATGACAAAATAAGTGTTTGGATCGACATTGGCAGATTATATATGAAATACTCATGTTCAATTTGAAATAACCCAACAACAATCAAAATTCATTGGTTTACCACGATCTAAGACGCTTTTCAAACAGATTACAGCATTTAAGGCTTAATTTTTTGCAATTTTACTGTTCTACGAAAGTTGTTTTTGCTATTACTTTGTATAGTAGTATTTGTGTTGGTTGTCGTTTGTTTTAACATGTTTCTTTCAAGTCTTTATAATCCAAATTTATGTATAACTCAAATTCGATTTTATAATTTTTCTGATTTTTTTAAACTTGATTAGCAATGGATTGTCCTTTCATTGTTTCGCTTTAAGATTGCTCTATTATTATAAAATCAAATCTAAGCTTCTGAACTATTTGATGATTAATGATATTTCATTGAGAAATAATTATTTTATTTGAGTTTCGTTGTTTGTTCTTGTTGCAACTCTTCATTCTTTTTTTTTTAATAGCAAGGCCATGTGTAAATACCGAATACATGCAATGCAATTACCCATCAGTTGCATTTATCAAATCAATTTAAGCGCATCAGCAGAAAGAATCACATATCACAAACACTCTTGAGTGTGCCGACACAAAAGATTTGGTAAATGCAGACCATTATTATAATTATTATTTATATTTATTGTTATTATTATTTTGAGGAGGGACCATTATTATTATTTTTTTGATCAGCTAGGAGGGACCATTATTGAAAGCATGAAAGACTGCACTTTCCTTCTAGAATTGATCATCACAGTACCCATTTTTCTGTGTCCTAAATTTGAGAGCAGGTCCATTGTTCTTCATACATGGTGCATAATTAACCTAAATTTTAGGTATCTTTCTTGACATATACCTCAGATTTATACCAACTATCCTACTCAAATATACTTATTTTCTAGTTGAGTTTATGTAGCAATTTTCTTGAGATTCATAATATTAGGGAAGAAAAATCTTCTATTATTTATGATATATCAGTTGAATTATTTTTTTATATTTGGAGTTATATAAATGAATTAGTTTTTGGGCTTTGGAGGGTTCAAATTTGCAACCATGTTCTACTTTTTTCTCTCCCAAATGCTGAAATTATTATTATTATATTATTATTTTTAAACATGTAAAAAGTTTGGATGAAAAATTAATCAATGTGTACATGTGGGCATCTGAAACTCCATATAAGTTGGTCCCTCTTAATGCCCTAGATCGGACCCGTTTGGCAAGGGACTTTTTTAGTTAAAAAGTTAATAAAAAAGTAAAAAAGCCAATAACCTATATAAAAAAGTCAAAAATTCTCTTTTCTCTCTACTTTTTGCACATCTTTTCGTAAAAAGCCACAAAGTCATTCTAAACATACTAATTTTTTTTCATCATATTTTAACCAAAAAGCCAAAAAAATACTAAAAAAACATGTTCCCAAACGAGACCAGATAGCTATGTAGGCATCTTTCAGTTATACCTGAAATTAATGTACCCACCATGTTGAAAATATTAGTATCAAATAGAGAAATATTATGGTAGCGTTTGGTAAAATTTTCTAAATATGATTTGAGAATAAAGTTGTATTTTGAGTTTGCGAATTTTGGAATTATGATTTGAGTGTAGAAAATTTATTTGGTTATGAGTTTTGAGTTGAATTTTGAGTTGAGTGTTGAATTGAGTTTTGAATATTTAATGTGACATGTGAAATAAGAAAATTTGTTTGGTTTTTCAAAACTTAATTCAAATTGTTACAACTTATAACCAAACGCATTACTCAAAACTCTATTGAAAATTCTAATCAACATGGATAACCAAATTCTTTTTAAAATTCAATTAAAAAAATTAATTAGTAACAAAAAATAACATTAATCAATTTTTTTAATCGAAAATATTACAAAGGAAATATTTTTTTTAAAAAATAAATATTCAATTACTAATTTAAGATAACTTTTATTGTATATTTGGTTCGAATTATTTTTTTTTAAAAATATTTTTGATTTAAAATATAAAATATATATATTATTTTTGTTAAAAAAATCAAAAACAATTTTTTTCCCCCTTCCAAATAACAGGTACCATTTGCAAAAAAAAAAAAAAAAAAAAAAAACTGTTCTCGACATCCGGAGAGATATCTAGGAAGACGACCGGGTAAACCAAAAGTGCTCGGTTTTCAAATGAGTTTTGAAATATGACTTGGAATCAATTTTGAAAAACTTAAACTAAACAATGTGTTGAAAATAACTCTGGAATTAAGATTCCAGAACTATATCAAACACAGTTGTTGGCTGTATAAATTGTATAAGCCGATCACGATTCAACACGTGGCATAGGAAAGGCAATTTAGGAAAGTAATATAAATTGCCAACCATAGTTAGACACGTGTCAACCCATACTGATAATAATGGGTCTGCATAGCACTGGAATGATCAAGGGATATAAGGTGATGTGGCCTAACGGTTACTTACAAGGTTCAAATTCAAAATCAGGAGGGAAGCCTAATTGCAGACATGGCGTAATGGAACTAACTGTGAGGAAGTATGATCAACGATCATAGAGGAATGTTTCGACGGTTAGAAGTTCATTTTGATAGTTATCATCGAGAAGTATAAATAGCAGAGAAGGCCCCAGACTCAGATTCAGATTCAGAAACTAGTTTTTATTTACTTTATTTTTCTTCCAGTTTTTACATTTCTTGTTCTTTACATTTTTGCACTTCAAATTCTTATATTGCACTTTATTCATAGGAGTAGTTTCGAATAGTTTGTTACTGTAAACCTCTACGAGACTGGATCAGATCATTGTAAGTTTTTCATTTAATTGTTGTTTACTAAATTCTCTTAAGCAAGCCACCAGTAAAAGTCCTCTTCATTGAGGCTGAAAGAACTGAAACACAATCGTCAGATAATTGGTTGTCAATTAATTTTCTATAAGGACTGATTGATCCTTGCTAGCACGCTTAAAATTACAATACTAACCTTTGAAAGCCAAAAAAGTCAACATATATTTTTAACACACCCAGTGGGACTAATTGAAATGACTAGACATAGGAGACAATGAGAAAATGAACGCCTGGAAGAAGGTGTGGAAGGAGAGGTAGAGATACCTGATCTAGAGGATAATGTGATAACACATCCTATGGAAGCACCTATCTCATCAGAACCTATGGTCAAACAGACCAGTAATGCAGAACATGCACCACGTGTCCAGAATAGTGGATGAGACCATGGAATTGAACCATCCACTGTTCCATCTACTCAACCAATGAATCCGTAGAGAGGCCTAGTAGATGCCATAGGATAGCAGTTAATGAACATAATGGAAAGATGGACAATATCCTTTATGGATCAGATGAATACTCATCAACCAACTAACACAAGGCATATAGAGGAGATTTCAAATGTTCCTCAGCAAAGATTGGCTAGAGACAAACAGCCTATGCAAAGTAATGGACATACTAATGGTAAAACTAGTAATCAAAACTATGAAAGACTATCACCTCAGTCTTGGTACGAGCCTCTTTCGAGGCCTATGATAAATCAAAATGCCCCATTACTTAACAGTAAAGCCATGCAAATTGGTGGATCTGGGCCAACACAAAAAAATGGCATGAGGATGTTTCCAAATCCCATATTCGAAGCCATACCTGACACAAGGGGGTCCACTAATCCTTTGTTCGAATTTGTACCCAGGGGGTTGGAAGGGTTTCCTACGGCTGGAAGAGACACAACACCTGTCTCTCATGTTACAACACCTTTCGTAGGTCCCTTCACAGGGTAGGCTCAGAGAGGTCAACCATACCGTCAACAACAGCCAGCACCACAGGGACAACCAGTCCCAAATATACCTCCCTATGGACCAAGAGGACCTCAGGCACAAGGTTTTCCACCAAATCTGGTGTTTGTTCTTCCAGTGGTGGTTCAACAAACACAAAATATGGTTCCTAGGGACCAAATTGTTGATATTGTTAGAGAAATGTGTGGACCTATGGCTCGGAGGGTTCAAACTCCTGTGTACAAGAAACCATATCCAGAATGGGTGGATAGGGTACATGAATACCCAAGAGGGTTTAGAATACTAGACTTTGCTCTTTTTTATGGAAATGGAAACCAGTCAACAGTAGAACATATTGCTAGATTTGTTGCCCAATGTGGTGAATTTACCAATAATGATTACATGAAGTTAAGACTTTTTCCAAATTCTCTAACTGGGGCAGCTTTTGTATGGTATATTAACCTTAGACCTGGCTCTATCTAAATTTGGCAATAAATGGAGGAGGCATTTCATGCCCAATTCTTCCAAACAGAGCCAGAAATTTCTATGGTAGATTTGGCAAGGCTGAGTTAAAGGCCTGATGAAAAGACTGTTCAATTTATTGTCAGATTCAAAAGAGCACGAAACAAATGTAGAATCATTCTACCAGAGCCTGAATTTGTGAGATTGGCTCAAAATAGTTTAGAGTTTAGGCTTTGAAAGAAGTTTGACTCAACTGAGTTTTGAGACTTAGTGGAATTAACATATAAGGTGTCCAGATATGAATCATTACTTGAGAAAGAACAAGACCGAAGTAATGCATCATACAAGACATATTATAGAGATCCTAATTATGAGATTGATGCAGTAGAGATCGTAGGAAAAGAGCCTGTGATCTGTGAGGCATTAATTCATAAAGATACTACAATAGATCAACAGTTTAAGAAAAGACCTTCATAGGAAATATTCTTTCGATTTAACAAAGGCAGATGACATTTTTGATCATTGCTTACAACAAATTTCTTAAAGTTACCAAAAGGAGTCAAAATTCATTCTCCAGAATAACTTAAAGGAAAAATGTATTGTAAATGGCAGAATTCTTGGTCTCACTCAACTAAAAATTGTATTGTTTTTCGGGATAGGATCCAAGAACAGATTCGAAAAGGGAGTCTAAAATTCCCAGCTAAAGCAGAGAAAGCTATGGGGATTGACACTAATCCATTTCCAGAAATTGGAGAAGTTACAGCCAATGTTATTGTGCCAGACTTCTAGAACTTATCCCTGAAGGAATTAGAAGAGGTTAATGTGCAGATGCATGTTGCCAGTCATACTGCTGTCAAGAAAGATGCTAGAAGTTCACCAGCGAATGGGCAGAGCTTGCAGACCAAAGGGAAGACTCTGATGAGGAGGCACTAGATGATGACTCTTTAGAGGCAGCTGTCATACAAAGAATGTGTCCCAGATGCAGGTCAAGCTACAAATGGTTGAAAGGGCTCCCGATTGGCGGGAAACAATATTACAAGGATGTGCAAAGACGCCCTAAACCAACCAGTACCTACAACAAAAGGCCATACCCAACTGGTCCTAGACAGCAGCCATTCTTGGCTGGACCAACAGCCACTAGAGTGCATTCTAAGGGCAAGAGACCCCTACATGAGTTCAGACCACCCAACTATTACAGAATGGAAGGCAATCATCCTGAGAGGAGACCTGAAGAGGGCTCAAGTTATGGCATCAGAGCTAAAGATTGGCTAAAGATTGGCCTCCTAGACCAACCTCACACAAGATGGAAAGTAGCCACCCTCATGGAAGGCCTGAATTAGGCCAAAGATAGGGGGGCATGGCCAAGCAGTGGTCTCCACAGCCAGCTTCGAAACTAGTTTCGAAAGTAGAAAGAGACAATTCAACAACTGAGCTAGTGGGTTCATGGATACCTAGGGTTCTAGATTGGTTTGTCATGCAGAACAAGCCTAAGGAAATTCCTACCCAGAGAAGTGTTGTTGGAGACTAGGGTAGGATGGTTAAACCTCCTTTGGTGACTCCAAATAATTGGGTGTTACTAAAACATCAAAAAACAAAGGAACCAAATATGGTCCCAGTGATTTCTAGGTCCCAAAGGAGAAAGATCCAGCGAAGGTACACTCAGTACCAAAAGGATTTGAAAAAAAGTGGGGAAAGTTCTTTATTGGCCCAGCCAAAGGCCAGACAGAGGGAATGAAAAGTCCAAAGTTGGATCATAGTCCAAAATTGACTCCTCAGGACAAAAAGAATTTCAGCAAAGAGCAGTTAGCTAAAGTTCACTCTGAACTAAAAGCCAAAGAAAGATCCAGTTTAGCAGGTCTTGAGAAAACTTTGATGGAAAGCGACAATGCGACAGAAGAAGAAGTTGATCTAGGACAAAAGAAAGAGATGGTTGAGGAGGAAATGTTTGAAGCCTACATGGCTGAATAGATATTTTTGATCGAAAAACCAGCAGGAACAGACCATTCGAAGGAAGTCACTAGTACTGAAGTGCCAGAATGCAATATGGAAGCTGTTTCTAAAGTAATTGTACAAGTTGGCTTGGAAAAGGAGCAAGTACAGCCAGTGGTTCAATTTGGCTCATTTCCTCCAGTGTCAATGAATATGGTGTATATACTACCTCAGGAGTTCCAGGTTGAAGATGAAAACCAAGAAGGTCAGGAGATTGACCCTATTCCAGTTTCTAGAGAAGATTCGCAGGCTAGTATGGTTCAAGATGAATCCGAAGTGGCTACACCAATGGAAACTGGGGACGAGAGTGAAGAAGAGATGAGTATTAATCTCTCATATCCTTTTGAGTATCCTACAACATCCATGGCACAGCATGTCAAACCCTTGTATATTAAGGCTTTTTTTTTTATGGGATATAGATGAATAGGGTATTGGTGGATAATGGGGTAGCGGTGAACCTGCTTCCGAAATCTTCTTTGAAGAAACTAGGAAAAAGGAACCCCAAATTAATCCCAACCAACGCAACCATTGCTGATTTTACTGGAGGTAAACAGATGGCTTAGGGTATTTTGCCTATCAACCTGAGTGTAGAAACCAGAGAATGCATGACGGCATTCTTTGTTATTGACAGCAATACTAAGTATAATGCTATACTTGGTAGAGACTAGATTTACACTAACAAATGTGTGACTTCCTCTCTACATTAGAAGATAATGATGGCCTTGTGCAATGGAGAGACAGAGGAGATCAATGCAGATCCTCAACTTTTTGTCGCTCGTGCTAATTTTGCGGAGGCCCAGTTGTATACTGAAGGAGTAACACTACTCAGTATATTAAGAAAACCTGATGGTTTAGCCGAAGTGACGGCTGATAAGGAAGTAGCACACCTGAAGCACCTGGTATAAGAGAGTGATGAAAAAGAATTCGTTGTCAAAAATGATAATGATGCCTGGTTGTAGGCAGGAAGATAAAACCTAAGAAGCCAGACCTTTGGTTTTAGTTAAGTTCATAGCATTGGACTTAAAGGCGATAGTCCAAAAGGTTCAGGAGCAAGAGAAGGAAGCCATGATAGTTGGCGGTAAGCACAAACAACAACAGGTTAGACCTTTGACCTTTGATAAATACTGTGTATTGGACATCGAAACAAAAGTCCAGGAAATACAGGAGAAAGAAGCCTTATGAACAGACTTTGTCTATGAGGAGGAGGGTAAAGATATTGAATCAAAGAAACTGGGAGCAGAACAAAGCAAAGAAATTGCTTCGAACA
Organism: Camellia japonica; assembly: GCA_030407325.1. NCBI lineage: Eukaryota > Viridiplantae > Streptophyta > Magnoliopsida > Ericales > Theaceae > Camellia > Camellia japonica. The sequence continues at coordinate 93,716,029 of JAPPVO010000013.1, read as the reverse complement.
CAGAAGATATCAAAAAAGAAGCATTAGTGAATTCTCAACTACAAGATCCCTTGGAAGAGGTTAACTTAGGGGAAGGTTCTACACAGCAACCCACCTACATTAGTGCTTAGTTAAGTGCTCTCAACAAGGACTAGTTGTTGGTGGTCTTAAAGAGATATAAAGATTGTTTTGCTTGGTCTTATAATGAACTGCCAAGATTGGATTGGTCATTAGTAGAATATTGGCTCCTTATGAAGCCTAATTTCAATCCATACAAGCAAAAACCAAGAAGAATGAGTCCTGAAGTGATTCAGAAAGTCCAGGAGGAAATTCTTAAGCTCCTTAAGGCAGGCTTTATTAGGATAGCCATGTATGTTGAATGGTTATCCAATATTGTGCCTATAGTTAAGAAAAATGGTAAAATGAGGGTATGCATCGATTTTAGAAACCTGAATTTAGCAACTCCAAAAGATGAGTACCACATGCCCATAGTAGATTTATTGGTGGATAGTTCAGCAGGGCACAAGATTTTATCAATGATGGATAGGCACTCTGGTTATAACCAAATCTGCATTATAGAAGAGGATATTCATAAGACAGCATTCAGATGTGCTGGGAACATTGGCACCTTCGAATAGGTTAAAATGCCATTTGGCCTAAAGAATGCTGGGGCTACATATCAAAGGGTTATGAACATTATCTTTCATGATCTCATTGGAGGATACTTAGAGTGTTACATTGATGACATTGTAGTGAACTCCCAGTCCATAGAGGAACATTTGTTTCACTTGGAAGCAGCTTTTGAAAGAATGAGAAAGTTCAAGTTGAAGCTTAATTCTCTCAAATGTGCTTTTGGCGTATCAGTTGGAAACCTCTTGGGCTATGTAGTACACAAGAAGGAAATACAGATTGATCAAAACAAAGCCAAAGCTATCATTGAAGCCAAGCCTTCATCAAGTAAGAAAGAAGTACAAAAATTCCTTGGATAGGTTAATTTTCTTCAAAGATTTATTTTTAATACTGCAGGGAAAACTAAAGTGTTTTCTTCCTTATTAAGGTTGAAAGATGAAGAGGAGTTTGTGTGGACAGCAGAGCATCAAACTGCTTTCGAAGGAATCAAAGCCTACTTGGCCAAGCTTCCAGTGCTGATGCCACCAAAGGGTGATAAGCCCTTGAAGTTGTATATTGCTGCAGCAGAAGATTCACTAGGAGTTTTCTTAGCCCAGGACAATGAAGAAGGCAAAGAGCAAGCAGTTTATTACCTTAGTAGGTTCTTAAATTCTTGTGAATGTAAATATTCAGCTGCAGAAAAACTGTGCCTTGCATTGTATTTTGCTGCAATGAAACTAAGATACTATCTTTTGTCTACAACTGTCTTGGTAGTTGCAACCACAGATTTAGTTAAATATATGTTGTTTAGACTTATGTTGAGAGGAAGAATTGGCAAATGGATACTAGCTTTATCAGAATTTTATCTAGAATATGTTCCTCAAAAAGCAGTAAAATGACAAGTTTTAGCTAATTTCTTGGCAGATCATCCATGTTAGACAGAAAGCCAGGAGATAATGGATATTGGCATGGTTAATATTGAACCATGGCAAATGTGGTTCAATGTATCAAAAACCAACGGTCTAACTGAAATTGGTGTGGTAATTAAGTCACCACAGGGGGTAGAAACCACACATGGTTTCAGAGTGGATGAAATTACTTGTTCCAATAATCAAGCTGAATATGAAGCTTTAATAATGGGACTAGAAATACTTATTGGATTACAAGCTCATGCAATTGATATATTTGGGGATTCTCAATTGGTGGTTAACCAAGTGAAAGGAATTTTCAAATGTCAAAGTGCAAGCATGTTGCCATACTATGTTGTTGCATTACATTTGCTTTCTTAATTCTAGATAGCAAATGTGACTTATGTCCCAAGATTCATGAATAACAAAGCTAATGATGTGGCTCAGAAAGTTCGAATTTCAAGAGAAAGGATAACACTTAAATGAACATAAGCCAAACAACATATCAAAAAGTAATACCACTCTTAAATAAAAGGAATTTGGTGTTGAAAGTCAATCATAATGACTTACAAGAACAAGATTGGAGGTAACCAATAATGCAGTACCTAATTGGTCCCATCTTCGAAGGCCAGCAGAAAAATCAAATTACAATCCATGCAATACATAATGTATGGTAATGCTCTTTACAAAAGGGGAGCAAATGGGTTATTATTGGACTATTTGGGGCCAAAGGAGGCATTGACAGCCATGGCTGAGGTTCATGAAGGCATCTGTGGTGCTCATCAGCCTGGTGTAAAGATGAGATGGCTGCTTCGAAGACATTCCTACTATTGGTCAACCATCCTTAAAGATTGCATAGAATATGCTAGAAGTTGCCAGGTATGCCAAAAGCATGGTACGATAAGACATGTACCAATAACTGATCTACATACGGTTGTAAAGCCTTGGCCGTTTAGAGGATGGGTTATGGATATAATAGAAAAAGATACATCCACCCTCTTTGAAGTATCATTGTTTCATCTTAGTAGCCACATATTACTTCACTAAGTGGGTCGAAGCTAAGCCATATAAGGCGGCAGACCAGACTAAAGTTATTGGATTCATGAAAGATCTGATCCACATATTTGGCATCCCACAGACCATAACTGTTAATAATGGAACTGTATTTGATGGGAAGATTGTAAAGTCTTTTGTGGCAGAGTTTGGAATTAGCCTTATCAATTCTACCCCCTATTATGCATAGGCAAATGGTCAGGCAGAATCATCCAATAAATCCTTGAAAAAATGAATATAGAGAGTTATGGAAGACAATCCCAGGGATTGGCATAACTTACTGTTGGATGTATTATGAGCTTATAGGACTTCTCCAAGATCAAGCACAAGAGTTACTCCTTATGCCTTAGTATATGGGCATGATACCATGTTACCTGTAGAAATTAACATCAAGTCCTTGAGGGTAAGATGCTAGGATCAGTTAGTTCCTGGGCAGTACCATCAGAGTATCTACTTGGAATTAGAGAATGTGGATGAAGCTAGAATTTTGGCATTAAATAGCATTCTTTTTCAAAAAACGAAAGTAGCCAAAAACTATAATAAGAAAGTCAAGCACATTAGTTTTGATGAAGGTGATTTGGTATGGGAGACAATACTCCCAATAGGGATTAAAAGCCATAAGTTTGGCAAACGGTCACCTAATTGGGAAAGACCATATCAAGTTCATAGAGTTTTGTCTTAGGGAACATATCATTTGAGAAATTTGAATAGATATGTGCACCCTAAGAAAATTAATGGCAGATATTTAAAACCTTATTATCCAACTGTGTGGGAAACACATGGAATATAATAAGTGCTAAATAAAAGAAGCATGAAAACACTCAAATAACAAATAAAGATTTTATTTCATAAGGAGTTGAATACATGCAGCCATAGATTGGCCTAAAAGTCAGTACAATGTTTCAGTTGTTCATTTACAATTAACTTTCTACTCTTAAGAGATGGGAACAACTGAATGGCCGTAGTCATCTCCTACTTTCGTTCAGCCAGTCCTTGGTTGGTAATTTGCAGCTTGGTGGCAGTACGATCCAAAGCCAGGTTGACTACTGATAACTCTTCTTCTAGCTAAGCTTTTTTCTCCAACAGTTAAGCTTGAAATTGGGAGACAGAGGAATGTTGTTCTTTCAATTCAGACACTTCAGCATGTATTTGGGAAATAAATTTCTGGTCTCTTAACAATTTCTCCTCTGCAGCTTTGGCAATATGGCAAATGTTGATATAAAAGTCAATGGTAGCTGCTGCCTAAGATAAGTGACTTGAAATAGTCATGCTGGATTGCTCAACAACTTTACAGCACTAGAGGAAACCATTCTTGATAATAGGCCTTTGCAAGGCTTCGAAGGGGATCCTCGAGAAGAATGTCAGCAACTCCAAACAGCTGTCCAAAGGCAAGGACGTCCTACTGATGGAGGAAGAGCTCTCAAAAATTTCTAAAAGAGAATCAGCTAGAACTAATGGCTCAGTTTCATTGCTAGCTGTTGGAATGGTAGAAGGCATGTCAAAAAGGCTAGCTAGTCTAGCTTCGAAAATGTCCACCTCTTCCGTTGACATGGTTGGTGCAGAAAGGGCTCTGGTAGAAGGAAGAGATGGCTACATAGGGATAGGAGAGGAAGATGAAGTATCCCTAGCAGTTTCCATGGTCTTGGCTACCGGTAAATCAAGAGAAGAGGGACGAGAGCTAGGTAGGGATAGTGGACAAGGAACTGGTGAGCTACCAGTGTCTTCTCTAAGGAAATTAGCTATCACTGGAGATGAAGTAATAACTGAAATTTCCTCAGCAGGAGAAGGAGCAGCAAGGCTTGAAGGGAGAATAAATTGGGCAGAGTTAAAGGATAGAAGAGGAAGGTATGGAGTTAAGCCAAAGGATAGGGATGTAGGAATGCTTTGGCTCAAGAAAGGTATGAAAAGTGTAGAACCAGGGAGTGGGAGTATTGCTTGAATAGGCTCCATATTTCGAGATCTTTCAACTTCAGATGAAATTGAAGTAGTCTTTATTGAAGGAGAAGGCAAAGTAGTTGTTGCTGCAAAAGAAGAAATACAAAGCAATGTTAAGTTTCACTATCAAGAACTTGAGAAAGGAAATTAGAGACACGAACGGAAATTATTGGTTTTAGAGGTGGTAGCAATGGTTGAAGAGCTACGAAGGGATAATGTTCAGCAGTTTGTTATTTCCTTGCAGCTTCTCTTTGGAGTTCATTAGCAGCAGCAGCTTCATCCCTAAGCATTTGCTGTTGCCTCCGCTTCTCAGCCCTCTAGAACACAATGATTTCTTTAGAATGTTCTGCTTCCACTACTTTAACAGATGCTTCGTGAATGGGGTCTCTAGTGAAATCAGAGAGAGAGATTGTCATTTTCTTCTTTCTTTTTAAAGGAGCCTCTTGCTCTTTTTTTGCTTCATCTTCCTCCACGTGAGCCTCAGGTACCTTTTCCTTAGGATCAAGCAAAAGTTTCCTTTTCCTTTGTTGCTTCTACTTGCTCTTAAGGAGATTTAAAGCTTGAGCACTTTGAGGAGAGTTTTATTGTGAGTCGCTTACGCCACCTACACCAAAGAAGGAAATATAAGTAAAAGGCAAAGGTGTCATAAAAGGAGAAAAGAAAAGAAGCAGCATTGCATACTTTTCTTCGAAGTAGCTCAAGTAACTCTAGAAGGAGTTGAGGCAACAGAAGCAGACTTTGTAGTAGCTAGGGTAGGAATTGGGATGGCATGAGCAGTGGAGGAAGTAACCACTCTAGTGCCTTTAGACTTGGCTTAAGGCATGTCTAGTACCATTAATAGATCTTGTGGAAAAATGGCCAAGTGTACTTCTATATTGGACATCCACCAGTTCTGGTACCTTTTCAATAAATTGCTTTGAAGTATGAAGGATAGGTACTCAAAGTCAATTAGATCTTGGATAAATTTAGAAGTTGCTTCTTTCAATCTAGATCTTCAAATCTTTAAATCTCTATTGGTAAGGCTTAAATTGGACTGACTGCAGAGAGGGATAGGGACCCCTTGTGAGAGTCCAAATTGCTTAGCAAATTGGGCAGGACAATAGGACTCAGAGATGCACTTATAAGCTCAGGGGTTCATGGTACCAATGAACAGTTCCCTGGGGATCAGAATAGAGGCCCACATGTCGTTTTGCTGGGGCGTAGAACAAGACTATCACTCAAAAAGGTCCTCAGCTAGGCTGGGCCAATATTAGCAGCTTCAAAGGGGTGGAAACTGTGAGAAGAAGGGGAAGTTGAGAGTTGGTGAAAGAAAGAAAAATAGAAGGCAAAGTTGGAAGGGTAAAGTGAAACATTGGCTAACTTCATACCATGAGTGGTAGGGTTTGGCTCTAAAAACTTTAAGCTTTTAGGCTGTAAATTAGTGAAATATGCAAAAAGTCAAAGTTGGAGTATCCAAAATGGGCCTCCTTGGTTGGCATCCATGAGTTTTTCACAAAAAAGGAAACAAGCTCTATAAACATGACCCAAAACGTATGAAGCTAAGGCCACTTTTCTTTGTAAAACAAGGGCTTTGGCAAGAGGGGCAAACTCAGGCATGATCTTCTGAGAAGAGGTACAAAAGAGGAATTTGCAAAGCCAATACAATAAAAAAAGAGAAAAATTCTCTATCAGTCACAGGGCCTTCTCTTTTGTTCTCAACCTTGACAAAGTCACTATAGGATGAGTTCAGAGGGGGGAGAGAAAAAGGGGTTTTGAGGTTAGGATAATCTGGACCAATGAGGATACCAATAGGGGATAATCCCAATAGGTGGCAGATGTCAAGGACAGTAGGAGCCATCATCCTACATCTAAATTGAAAGAAATTGAAAGCAGAATTCCAAAAACAAAGAGTAGCAGGTATTAAAAATGGGTCCTCTGAAATGGTGAACCTGGATAATTGAAGGGCGTCGAAGAGCCAAAGCTCCTGAAGATCCAGTGTCCTATTAGGGACGACCTGATCATACCATTCCTCTCATTCTGGTCTTACTGTGGGCCAGCAGCGATGGGGTCGGTTCATCCTCCAGCTTCCCCAATCAAGACTGCCTTGATAAATGAGGCAATGATCTTCCAGACGTGTATACAGAGCTGGAAGCTCAGTGGGAATCTCCTTAAAAATGGGCCCAAGCACATATTCTTGTTGTTCATGGCAACGGTGAATGAAGATGTGCCCGTCAATAGCACTTTTCTCACCAGCCTTGTATTTCTCACACTCTTTATCAATGATCCTTTTTAAGGCTACGGATGGACTCACACGTTCCACAATTGGTATTTTCAAGGAGGAAGAAGCCATTGACATGAGTTTTTTCAGAAGACAAAGTTAGGAAAAAAGGTAAGGAAAAGAGGAGGTCAATAGAGATGAAGGGTTTGTGTATTAGGCAAACAAGTGAATTGGAAACACGAAATAAAAGGGATTTTTAAACATTTCTGTCTAAAAAATACCCAATCGTTTTAAGTGGGTAGAATTCATAAAGAAGTGCTAAAGGTATGGATGCGAAACGTTTATCTTAATGTTGATAATTTGGGAAGGAAACGTATCTCAAATACTAATATTGGCTTCAAAATCAAATGTTTGGCTTTGAAGCCAAGCTTTGGCGCCAAAATCAAGTGACAAACAACTTCGAAAGTAGGAAGTTGACTTCGAAGCACATTTCACACCTAAGAGTACAGGAGTGCCCATGTATTTATTTACTTCAAAAGGATTAAAGACCTACTTTTGGGTTTCTTGGTGAAAGTAAAATCTTTCGAAGTAAAGTTTGAAATACCCTGCGATTAGAATTTGTTTGTTCTAGGCTTCGAAGTGACGTAAAACCAATAGTTGGTTAAGAAGTATATAAAAGGAATCACTCTTTTAGAATAAAACAGTGCAGTCCTTAAAGGAAGTTTCCATACTTCGAAAAATGTAGACTGTTTGTTTGAAGCAAAAATAGTTGATTCGAAACTGTTGTTTGTATTAACCATATGATTGGGAAAAGAAGACCTAAGGCAGAGGTTGTCAATTACACTCCATATATTGGTAAAGTTCAAATTAGGTCTTCAGTATTCCATTAGATATATTTAAATCAAGTGTCAAAGGACAAAATTTGTGAATTCGAAGCTCTGATTTTCTTTATTTTGGATAAATATAATGAAATCAGACCATGCCGAATAAATAAAGGAAAGCCTAGCTTTACTAAGGTAAAAGTAATTATATCAGAAAGTCCTTTCAGTTACATATTCAATTTCATAAAAATAAGGAATAGAGAAAATGACAAGGTCATGGAACTTGTTCCAACAATGGTCAATGAATTTCGGTTCCTTTTTTATTCTGTCTTCTATCTTCTCCAAGCTAGGTTGTTGAAGCTGATATGCTTGTATTTGATAAAAAAGTTGTTCGGCTTTTATTTCGAACTCTGTTTTCTTCAATCCTTGTTCTATCTCATCCATATCCAAGTCATCCCAGTGTGCAGACTCTTTATTCTTGAAGTCATTATATTCATCGATAAGGTTCTGCTTCATACTGGGTGTGAATTCGATGGGCTGAGATGTTGTCCAAAGATTGAGTGGTGGCCACAGAAGTTTGGTGCCAATGAAGAAGCCGTGGGAGTTGATCCAAAAACATCTGAAACTCTGCTTGGGCAATAGGATTGAGGACATGACTTCGAGTCATAATGTCACAAGCCCATCGAAGGTTCTTAAGAGGAACATCACCCTCAAGAACATTGAAAGGCAAGTGAGAAAAGGCCGCAAGCAGAAGCTGAGCTTGATATTGCTCAAATATAGTGGGGGAAGTTGGAGGTTGATAGGAAGGAAGAAACTGATTCTCAAAGAGAGTACGTCTCAGTTGTCACGACCCCAACCCGCCCCTAGTAGGATGGTGCCATGATGGCCAGTAATCCGAAATTACCAAAGGCCTCTTTCCAAGATTCACACACAGACAGAGTATACATAGGGGGCTTACAAGTGTGGAAGCAAAACTTAAAGTACAAGTGGTCCATAAGAGCTGTGCATAGATCAAATGAAAAGACATATATGTGTAACAAGTCCGCGGGGGACCTCGCTACAGTTCGGACTCGATTTGTGTCACGGTTCTTAATCTGAACCAAAGAGTCCAAATCCGGCAAATCGTTTTGAGAAAACAGATTTTTTGAAAGAAGTGCCAAACATGGATTGTTTTGCCAGATACAGAGTCGCCACCTAAATTTTTTATTTTTGGGAAATTTAGGAAACCCTGACTCGTTGCCTAAGGCCACGTGTCCGTCATCACCAAAGTTGCCTCGGCTCGGGAACTTGGGTACGATTGGGGAAGGTCACTTCGTGAGCACCCCCGCTCGCCCGATCAAAGATCGGCCTCTACTAACCATGATATCTAGTTTTGAAAACATTATGCATTCTTATTCTGGTTATTAGCCTAGATTTACTATGTGATGCGCACAACATACAAGTATAGACCGGGTCGCCTGAATTGGAACAAAACACTTCATGTTTGTTTTTTGAAAGATGGTTTGCTACCCGCAGGTAGGCTTAGAATGCAGATTTTGCCACCCTCAGGTGGGCTTAGAAAAGATGGTTTTGCCACTATCTAGTGGACTTAAAACTCACAGTCAATGCATTGTTCCAATCCAAATAACCCCACCTTCACCCACAGGCATTCAGGCAGTTATATCACATAAGCACATAGCCTCATGGTAAGCATGCTATTCATGGCAGTCACTCACACGCATGCAAGAATGCTAAAGCATAAAAACTCACCGAGTACTCCAAGCCAAAACAAAAGCTAATTAGAAATCCATGCATGATCCTAATTATACAGAAATGCCTAATGCAACACATGCAAAAATGCAACTATAGCAGGCTCGGCTATTCTAAACATGGCATATGGAATGCTACAGCTAACATGTATTCAACTCGGAATTGAAATACAAATACAGTAAGTATGATGCGCCGAGCCCGGTGCATGCAAAACAGATGAATGAATGCAAACATGCTATCATACTGTATGCTAATTGAAACATGCCCTAATCTAACCATCATAAGCTGGTAAATAAAAGGGAAGAAAGATGTGGGGTTGGAAGACATACATCACACTCACACACACTTATTACAACATTGCCCTCGCTCGGAGGGTCCGAAAGAATAATATACAGTCCCGAATAAATACAGTCCGAATAAATACAAAACCCTAATTAATTAACAAATTTAACTAGGAAAGCCATAAATTGGCGTGCAAGCCAGGGACCGCCTCGACTCTATTTCGGATGATGGATGATGCATGTTTGAACTGCTTTGGCATTGAAATCCACTGTGATGCCCCAATTAGCCTCTATTTGCAATTGTTCTTGGAAAGCGCGCCAAGCTCCGAAAGGTTGCTGATTCTTGATTTGCTGCAACAGAGAGCAGGAAAGGGGCATGGCAATGTATTTTTACATATGTATGCATGTCTCGGTCCTCGTGCCACCAATCACGCATCTCAATGCATGATGGCCGAGGAGTCGAATTGCACGACTCAATATGAAATGAATGCACATGAAAACAAAACAACACCTAAACTCCATCATGGGTAATCCGGAGTGTCGGCGACTGGAGAATTGAGACACGTTCCGTCACTCGGAGTACGAAACGTACCTCGTTTCCCGTGCTCGGGCTAACTCCTATCCCAAACACAATGCAATATGCATGACATGCATGAATGCAACTAAGATACAACCTAACATGCACAATGCTATGAAATGGCATACACGATGCACGAGGTAACATGGCATACATAATGCGTTAACATACAACCTAGCATACACAATGCTATGAAATGAAATGGCATACACAATGCCTAATGGACTTACACCAACACAAGTGGACCTCAGCCACACTCACATAAGAGGCCATTAGATGAAAATGAGACACTCGAGATGCGTGCACATGTGCACGTGAACCGAGGACCGAACCTAAGGCACAAATGTCACTCTACCAAAGCATGGCAAGGCATGGAATATGGCATACAAACATGCAAATTTCAGTACTAAAATATGATACTAAACAGCCCCGAAACATGGCAATATGGCACCCCATGCATGAAATGAACCCCGAAACACAAGACAAGGCATATGGAATGACTTATAGCTATACAAAGAATGCATTATTTGAACATGAAGCATGAAGACAGAGTCAAGGCAGTCCCAAAACATGAACTTTTCCAGTTTAAAGTATGGCCAAAAGGTGCTAGCAAGATGGCTTAAAATAGCATGCAAATTTGACCAACAAACATGGTTTACATGGCAAGTGTAAGATGCATATGGAATCTGACCAAACCATCAAAAATCAGTGAATAAATCATGTGAAAATAGGCCCAAATAACCACTGATATGCAACCATGGCATGCCAAAATGATGAGTTGCTTTGGAGGGCACACAAAGGGGTTATTAAGCACATACAAGATGGACATGTGGCAGCCCCAAACCAACTTTGAAAATCAAATATGGTAGTCTCAAAACTCACCAAATTGGCCCCAAAATGTGACTAAGAAGCATGCAAGATGGGGTCGCTTTGGAAGGCCAAAATGACCACCAAACAAGTCAAGGTGAGAGGGGGTCACCCCCCTCTAATTTGGAGGCTCAAAACAGCATCCAAGCCACTGAAAATCCACTGGATTTCAGTGGCTAGAAGGCCAAATGAAGCATGCAACAATAGCTAGGATATAAAGCTCAAAATAGGAGGCAACCAAGCATACAAGATAGCATATGACCTCAAACAAGAATGGAACCTTAATAAAGCATGAAGATACTGTCAAAACAAGCCTTTTTCCAGTTTACAACAAGTCTAAAAAATGAACACAAATAAGGCTAAACTATCATGCAAAAATGGCCCTAAAAGAAAGAATAGAGGCAAGGGACAGCATCCGGACCCAAATGGCAAAGAGCCCTTCAACAAAGTTGAAGAGAGGCTCAAAACAAGACACTTCATAGCTTACATCAAGCCACGAAAACAAACACAAGTAGGCCTAAACTATTATGCAAGAAAAAGGCCAAAAGATGGACAAAGAAGCAAGTGATAGCTGCTGGCCTCAAACAGAGGAGAGCTCTTCAACAATATTAAATAGGGGCTCAAAAAAATCCACTTTATAGTTTATGACCAAGTCCAAAACAGCTCACAAATAAGCCTAAAATACTATGCAAAAATAGGCCTAAAAGAGAGTTTAAACACAACAGGCAAGAAGGAAGTCTCAAACAGGGAAAGGCCCTTAATCAAACATGAAAAGGAGGTAAAAATATGACTATTTCCAGTTAGGGTCGGAGCCCAAAAATATAAGCATAAGGAGCTAAGAAAGCATGCAAAAAAAAAAAAAGGGAAAAAGAGAGAAAATGGGACTCACCCTTGAAGACCAATGGACCAGCAGCCTTTGGACCAAGTTTGGGAGCTCTTCACCTCTGGAAAACAGCCCCAAGTTGTTGGAAAGGAGGATGGAGTGGTGGTGCTATGTGGTGGTGTAGAAATGATCCAAGAACAAAAGGGTTTGGAGGCTTGGAATAGAGAGAGAGAGAGATGGAATGCAAGAGCCTCAACACAAATTTTTTTAACCCTTAAAACTGAAGGGGAGGGGTTGGTTTTATAGGCAAAGGTGTGGAGAAAAAGGGGGGGAGATTCAAATTTAAATTCCCCCCCCTCCCCAAAAGGTTGACCCTCGGGCATAGGGCCTAGAGGAAAACAAATTGCACATCTAGAACACACTTGGGGAGGGGGTCATGGCCGGCCAGCTCAAAAGGGAAAAAAAGGTCATCTAAGTAGGTAAGTGGCCGGCCTGCTACATTTTCTGGCCGGCCTGCTACTTTTCAGGAAAAAAAAATGGGTCTGCCGGAAAGAAGGGTGGCCGGCCAGTGATAGGGAAGTCTAATGGTGGCCGTTCAGGTATCCAAATTTAAGCCCCGGAAGTTAGCTTTCCAATGGCACAAACCTTGCATTAAAATTCCTCCTGTGGAAAAGGTTATGCCCTTTTTGGTGAAGCTGCGCAGATTTCGGTCCAACCGGAGTGATGCCCTACTTCAATCAACTATATCTCCCCCGTCCGGAATTGGATTTAGGAGATTTTTTAGAGTAAAATAAAGCCCCGGAAATCTTATTTCCAATGGTGGTGGCCTCATAGTTTGATTCCAAGTATGCAAATGAATAAGCCCGATCCGGCGAGGGCTGTTCGACTCTTTCTTAACGGTTCATGCCCATTTTCTCCCCCAACTGGATTTCTTCCCTCTTCTCCTCTTTTCTTCAACTCCAAACCCCTAAGTAAGGTGTGTTGAAAGATTTTTTAAAGATTTCATCTCTCTTTCATTCATTTCCACTTTGTCCTTGCTCGGTTTACCGAAAAGCGCAACATTTAACAAAATGCGAGCCTCGGAACATCGTAAAAACTTTATTTCAAAAACGTTTTGAAAGAGATGGTTTTAAGACTAAATTCTTTTGATCAAGATCATTTTGGTCCAAAAAAAAGGGGTATGAAGTTGAGATTTGACTCTCTCTCCTTGCCGAAGAAATTGAACCTTTGCACTACACAACTTCCAAAACCATCAGTCGCGTCCAAGTCTTAAAGGTGGTCAAAAATGGGGTGTTTACAGTTGCCCCTCTTTGACAGAACTCGGAAGTCAAAAAGTGACGGGAGTGAATGTCAAAGCCCAGAGACGACCCATTTTTGACTAGGCCAAAGACTTGGTCAAACAAACAAAATATAGATAAATAAATGGTTGTGCCCGCAGGCTGCCTACGTATCCTTTTGTAAGGAATCAAACCAGCGTAGTTCAGGGGTAGGATGCAAAATGATATGCAGAAAGATTTTGATAATTGGACTTATACGCTACGCGAAGCCGGTTTGAAAGTTGGACTTATACGCTACGCGAAGCCGGTTTGAAGATTGGATTTATACGCTACGCGAAGCCGGTATCACTCATGACCATGCAAAGAGAGCTGTAATGAAGCAATTATGCAAAATAAATGCAACATTTTAAGCGAATGCTAGGCAAGCAAGTAAACTCGAACCAAATTATACCTCATGCAGAAAGGATGTAAGAAAATTATGGAATCTTCACGAATATGTGCGATAGATACACAAAGGTGAACGAAGTGTGTGATTGATGCACGAAGCGAGCGTGTGTGATAGATACATAAAGCGAACGTGTGATAGATACACAAAGTGAAACGAGTGTGATGGATACACTATATGAAGCAAAGTGTGATGGATACACTAGGTGAGTGTGTGATAGATACACAAGCAAGCGTGTGATAGATACACAAAGTGAAGTGAGTGTGATGGATACACTAAAGGTGAACACAAAGTGTGATAGATGCACTTAGTGAACAAGTATGATTGATACACTGAAGGTGAACACGAAGTGTGATAGATGCACTAAGTGAACAAGTGTGATGGATACACTAAAAGTGAACACAAAGTGTGATAGATGCACTAAGTGAACAGAGTGTGATTGATACACTAAAAGTGAACACAAAGTGTGATAAATGCACCATGTGAACAGAGTATGATAGATATACTGAATGTGAACACGAAGTGTGATAGATGCACTTAGTGAACAAGTATGATTGATATACTAAAGGTGAACACGAAGTGTGATAGATGCACTTAGTGAACAAAGTATGATTGATATACTAAAGGTGAACACGAAGTGTGATAGATGCACTAAGTGAACAGAGTATGATTGATACACTAAAAGCGAACACAAAGTGTGATAGATGCACTAAGTGAACAGAGTGCGATTGATACACTGAAAGCGAACACAAAGTGTGATAGATGCACTAAGTGAACAAGTGTGATGGATACACTAAAAGCGAACACAAAGTGTGATAGATGCACTATGTGAACAGAGTGTGATTGATACACTAAAAGTGAACACAAAGTGTGATAGATGCACTATGTGAACAGAGTATGATAGATATACCGAATGTGAACACAAAGTGTGATAGATGCACTTAGTGAACAAGTATGATTGATATACTAAAGGTGAACACGAAGTGTGATAGATGCACTTAGTGAACAAAGTATGATTGATATACTGAATGTGAACACGAAGTGTGATAGATGCACTTAGTGAACAAAGTATGATTGATATACTGAATGTGAACACGAAGTGTGATAGATGCACTTAGTGAACAAGTATGATAGATATACTGAATGTGAACACGAAGTGTGATAGATGCACTTAGTGAACAAGTGTGATGGATACACTAAAGGTGAAGTGTGATTGATACACAAAAGTGAATATGTGCGTGATAGATACACAAAATGAGAAATGTGTGTGATAGATACAGAAAATGAGAATATGTGTGATAAATACACAAAGTGAGAATGTGTGATTGATACACAAAATGAGAATGTGTGATTGATACACTAAATGAGAATGTGTGATTGATACACTAAGTGAATGAAGTGTGATTGATACACTAAATAAATGAAGTGTGATTGATACACTAACTGAATGAAGTGTGATTGATACACTAAATAAATGATCTTAAACGGAACTTCTTTGAATGAACCGTACATACAATATCGTGCATGAATGAGAAAGAAACTTGAGAGGTACAATGCAATACAATGCATGATGCAATAAACAAGCATAGCGGTGCTTTAGAAAGCACCTCATGGGGTGAGTGGCGATGAACTGTTCTACTTTGACGGGGATCTCCCCTCGTGCTCTTCGAACACTTACCTTCAACTCGCAGTACAAAGGCTCTGAAATACTGACAAGGGTTCTTCATGTAGAACACTTTGGATGCTGCCTTTCTTCCTGATCATATTCACAACTTTCCCTATTCTCCAACGGGGTGACAGACTAGGTTGGTTCAGTATCCAGAATTGAGGTGCATACACGCTATCTCAACCTATGGGGCTTCCATACAGATTTCAAGCCGAGGACACGCCCCTGGGTATTTAAACCAGACTTTAGTCCCGGAAATCCCAAACCTTTACGTTCTAGGCATCAGCCATTCGAACTCTAGTTTCCACCGTCGCAGTTGGTCTCTTAGGAACTCATTGCGAACACAACCAAGATGACCCTGGCAAGGAACTGGTACTCAGAGAGAGCATTTCTGATTGCCATTCTGGCTTGAGGCAGACTTGATCTTGAGCTTGAGGTAGAGGCACACTCATACTTCAGAGCATTGACAAGGCCTGACAAGGTGCATACGGAATGCGATCTCGGAGCTTACTGAAGTTGGAACAAACTCAGATGCCCGACGTTTTCCTCTTTTGCTTTTGCTTTGCAGTCCGGAACCATTATAGCTTCAGATAGGTCCTGGTTCCACTGTTCTCACATGACTTGGGTTGAACCCTGCGGTTTTATGAAAGAACAAACTCTGTTTTGCACAAATGTGGAGAACGGCACGGCACTCGGAGCACAAAACAATTTTATTTTTGAAATTGAGAGATGAGTTTTCGACCAGGTATAGAGCCTACGACTGAACACAGCAAAACACTCAACAAGGAAATAAAAGGCACACAACCTAGACACATCGAGTAACACTCAAAACGACTCAAAAAAGAATCGAGATAAAACAAAAAGACACGACACTCAGACGTGCACAGGGAGCCTGTTTCACCGGGTAGTGTTTCCCACCCTTTCTCATTTGTGATTCTCACATCACTCTGGCACTCAATCTCTTGTTTTCTGAAAAAGCCCTTTTCTCACTTTTTTCTCATCGCACATCTCTCTATTCTTCAATCTCTCATTTTTCAATCCCTCCCCTGGGTGGTTGATGGATAAACAGGAAGTTGCGGGCTCTTGCCCCTAGCATGCTGCTAGATTCTCTTTCTTCCGTTTACAGCTAGTGAATTCCTCCCATAGAAGGGTTGCGCTACAACTGGGTGTGTAGCAAATCTGCAGCTAACATCGGTTGATGATGCTTTGCTGGGGAGTTTGGACGTGATAAGATCTATCCAGATGATGGAGTGGAATATCTTGATCCATTCCAGTTCGTGCTTCGCACTTGGCTTGATACCTCGTTGCTCGGAGGGTGTGAGAGCTTTTCGGCCCTTTTGTGGTTAGCTTCAGTAGTGCCCTTTTCCGGCAGGTATGATGCCCTTCTGGCAAATGCATTGACAACAGGGAAAAGACAGGAAGCCTGACTCAAGTGTGCCCCTAGTTCATCATTTCGACCATTTTTTTGTTTTTGGCTTTCTACTAAGACAATTTTGACCAATATGAGAGTTAGATTAACACGCTTGTTCAATTTTTGATTTGAAATCATGCAAGTCAGGCCATGAGCACTGAAAATTTTCCTTTTTTGGGTCCAAGAAAATAGTCCAGTTTCGGAAAATAATTTTCGAGAGAATTAGTCAACCTCAGTAAAAATTCTCAAAAACTATTTTTGCAAACGGCCACTTGCTCAACGAGCATGAAACCTACTCCTGAGATGCACAACCTCAGATCTGAAGGAAAATTGCCCCTTGCTTGAAGAGAGCTGCATGGCAACGGAAAGTTGACCCTTGTTTGAACGGCACCGCGGCGCATTGAATGGCAACGAAAAGTTGCCCCTTGTTTGAATGGCACTGCAGCGCATTGTAGTCAGTCCTTGGAGCGATGATTACAACCGAACTCTCGGATACAGAGAAGGCAAAGATGATCAAAAACCATTACATGGACACAATTGATTTGGAAGTGTTTACGGCTGGACTTCAGAATAAAGTTGCCTACGTATCCCAAAGATGGGAATCAAGCCTCACGTAGTTCGGGGTTAAGGTACACTCGGGTATTAACCTCTCCTTTTTAGGCTCTAACTTTTGCCAAGGCGCCCGTCGCGGGTTTTCGACCTTGCGAACTTTGTTTTTCTTTTCTTTCTTTTTTTTTATTCTTTCATTCCTTTTCTTCTTCTTTTTTTTTTTTTTGCATTTTTTTTTTTCTTTTCTTTTTGCATTTTTTTTTTTTTATATTTTTTGCCTTGCTCTAACTTTTGCCTGGGTCGCCCTTCTGGGTTTTCGACCCAGTGAGCCTCTTAAAGGGTAAAAGTGTAGCTTGGTCCATGCCAAATGGTTTTGAGATCCTGAAGTCATTTGAATCCAGAAGATTGGCTGCTGTTCGCTGACGATGCAGGAGTCCTTCCAATGGGGGGCCGAATTTGCCCCTAGTGTTGTGGATAGGAACTTGGTGACTCATCTTTGACTCTTCGAACGCATCTGACATTTTTGCCCCTTTTTCGGGGAGGGCTTTTGATTTAGCTTCGCAAGCTTCCTTTGATCACATCTGATATTTTCGTCCCTAGTTCATGGGCTGCTTCTGATCCGGCCACACGGGCCTTACATTGTGGTTGACCGTTGAACATTCTGAGTCTGAGTTCAAGGTTTTGAAAGCAGGGGGTCGAGTCTCAAGGCTGAGAGCGATCCTAGGCTGTACAATCTCAGGAGCGATTCCACACAGGTCTTCGTAGGACCGCGCAAAACATTTTTTGAAATCTTTTAAGAAAGCGACCAGTCGCTCGCGCTGAAGACAGTGTAGAACCAATCTGGATCAAGCCAGGATCCTTCCCAGTACTCACATTAACAAGCATGATCTCGATCATTAAGGGCTTAGCATGCCTTTCTTTTTCTCAATTGATCAAATTTTGCAAAACCCGAGGAATTCCTTCCTCTTCGTTTTTTATCACAATGTTTCGAAAAAGTTTTGGAAAACTTAGGTCGATGTAACGAATTCAAGGCACAGAAAAGAACACAGCTTCTAGTCAAATACTGCCATCTCATTTAGAATTTCTGGCACAACTGGCACACGGCAGAAGCAAACGCGAGAGCGTAAAAATCACTGCTGTTTTCATTCAAAACTGCTGGCACAACTGGCTCCCTGGCAGAAACAGACTCAAAACAAAACGAAAGACAAACGCAAAACAAAATGGTGACACCCGAGATAATACCCCTGGAATCACTCGACTCCTATACAACAGGACTGACTCGATATAACAAGACAGACCCGAAACAAAAAGACTGACTCAAAACGGACTCAAAACAACAAGACTGACCCAATACCCAAGTCAGAAAGCACAAAAACCAACATTCAAAAATGCTCAAAACAGTGCGTGCCATACGCCATATCTGGAGTAAATCGAGTGCCATCCGCAGGTGGTTCATCCCCCGATCATGTAGTCACATTATCCCCCACAGGTTCACTGGTCGAGTGCCGATAGACTTTGCTGGACTGGCGCGGAGATGACCCTGTTGTCAAACAGATCTTGTACATCATGACGCAGACGAAAGCAACTGTCAGTGTCATGACCGGTTTGTTGATGGTACGCACAGTACCTAGTATGGTCATGCTTTGGAGGGAGAGGATCAAGTAAAGGTCGTTGATCCAATGGTTTCAGATGTCCTTTCCGGATTAAGACCTCTAGAGCCTTTGACAAAGGCATATAAAGTGGGGTGAAAACTCTCTTGACTCGGGGCGGATATTTGGCCGTCTGTGAGCTACTTCCGGACGCACCGGTGAATGGGTAGCCTTTTTTGATGTGGTGGTGGTGACCATGCCCACTTCAGAAGATCTTGCAGCTGCATCACCACTGGTGGTCGCATTCGAACTGCGGGAAAACGCCCGCCTAGGCTGCTCCTTCTCCTGGTCAATAAGGCCCTGCTTCATGGCATCCTCAATCTGTACTCCCATCTCATGCAAATCTGAAAAGGTAGGGAAGGGGAGCACGATCATTTTCTGCATTAGTTTGGGCTGGAGGTTGCGTACAACCATCCGTATTTGATCCTTATCCGTTGGCCTAATGGTCATCATTGAGGCCTTGGCTCTCTAGCGGGCCACGAATTCTGAGAAGCTCTCCTTAGGCTCCTGCCTCGTCGTCTCAAGATCACGGGTCGTAATCTCGATTTGGGTATTGTATGAATATTGTGCGATGAAGGCCTCAGCCATCTCCTCCCAGCTTGTTTCACACTGAATCCTCCAATTTGGCGTACCAGATGGCCGCAATACCTGACAGGGTCCTGCCAAAAAAGGGAGAGCTTCTGTAATCTTGTCAAGCCCATCGGGCGCAGAACATCTGAAAACAAACTCAGGGGGACCATGGGATCTCCTGACCCGTCAAAACGGTCGATGTAAGGCATCTTGAACCTGTCCGGCAGTGTCACAGCTGCGTCGATGTACCCGTCTTCAATGTTCGGGATGGATTTTACCCCCTGGGATTTCTTGAACAACTTCTCAAGCTGTAGGGTCGACCTCGGACTCGAAGGGTGAGTCTGGTAGATTGGTAGGTGTTTTGGACAGCTGGGGTAAGATCGGGGGCGGAACTACCCCTGTAGGAATGTCCGTACCTTCCTGGGTATTCTAAACGTTCGCTGTCTCCCCAGGAATTGGAACTCCTGGTGGGGAGGAGCTTGATGCAAAGCAGATGCTCCATTTTGCAACCTAGTAATGAGCTCGGCCCTGCTGGGCCTGATTGCAGCCTGCTGCTTGGAAAATTCCGCTTGGCGGACAACGTCTTGCTGCATGAGTTTCATACTCTCTTGAAGCTGGCGCATCATTGCCTCCATCCCTGATGTATTCTGCTGATCCATTTGACTGACCGGTATATCTACCTCTGTGATAAAACTGAGCTCAGCCTGACTGTTCACTTGTGGGGTGGATAAGGGCCACTGATCTGGGAACTGCTGAATTGGTGATCCGTGCCTGCCTGTCCCTTTACCCTGCCTCGACAAAGGAACACTGATTGCCTTTGAACTGAACTCTGACTTGACAAAGTCTATCAGCACAAGTTCGATGAACCTCGGGGGATATCGGAGCTTCTGAAGCTATGGTTCCCAGACTACCTAGCAAAAGAGAAAACATGCAGCATCTCAGCTCGATTTCACGATAACCCATATGAGCAGAGCTGAATGACTGTGCCTCCTACAGAATTCTGCCCAAAATTCTGATACCCTCAGGTGAACTGAATCCCAAAGTACTGAACTGGTGCCCGCAGGCCTGATGCCCAAATATTGAACTGGTGCCCGCAGGCCTGATGCCCAAAACTACTGAACTGGTGCCCGCAGGCCTGATGCCCAAACTTGTAGACTAATACATGCATTCCTATAGAGACGCACTCTAAAAGCACATAGCAACAAGTGAGAGCCAAAACACCCTATGTTGGGGTTAGGATTCCCTGTCCTATTTTGTCAGGAGCTAGGGTTTCACTACGACGCAGCGGTTTCAAACAACCTATATCGGGTAAGCAACCTGTCCTAGTTTGGAATGGTTACTACGGATTTCGATATGCACTAGGTCGAATGGTCAAAAGGGTGCCCCGGTAAAACCGGGGTTTGTGTTTCCATCTGGCAGAGCCCACAACCGGTCAGCCTTATGGTCATGCCTTGACAAGACAAGCCTCCGGCAAAACCGTTCAGGAATAGCAGATGGCAAACACGGTGTCCTAGCGCACCAATGCAAATGCAATGGAAAGAAACACATAAGTGTAGCCAAAACCAGATATCATGAGTTCGAGTCAAGTTCTCTAAATCCCCAGCAGAGTCGCCAGAAACTGTAACAAGTCCGCGAGGGACCTCGCTACAGTTCGGACTTGATTTGTGTCACGGTTCTTAATCTGAACCAAAGAGTCCAAATCTGGCAAATCGTTTTGAGAAAACAGATTTTTTGAAAGAAGTGCCAAACATGGATTGCTTTGCCAGATACAGAGTCGCCACCTAAATTTTTTTATTTTGGGAAATTTAGGAAACCCTGACTCGTTGCCTAAGGCCACGTGTCCGTCATCACCAAAGTTGCCTCGGCTCGGGAACTTGGGTACGATTGGGGAAGGTCACTTCGTGAGCACCCCCGCTCGCCCGATCAAAGATCGGCCTCTACTAACCATGATATCTAGTTTTAAAAACATTATGCATTCTTATTCTGGTTATTAGCCTAGATTTACTATGTGATGGCACAGCATACAAGTATAGACCGGGTCGCCTGAATGGAACAAAACACTTCATGTTTGTTTTTGAAAGATGGTTTTGCTACCGCGCAGGTAGGCTTAGAATGCAGATTTTGCCACCCTCAGGTGGGCTAGAAAAGATGGTTTTGCCACTATCTAGTGGGCTTAAAACTCACAGTCAATGCATTGTTCCAATCCAAATAACCCCACTTCACCCACAGGCATTCAGGCAGTTATATCACATAAGCACATAGCCTATGGTAAGCATGCTATTCATGGCAGTCACTCACACGCATGCAAGAATGCTAAAGCATAAAAAACTCACCGAGTACTCCAAGCCAAAACAAAAGCTAATTAGAAATCCATGCATGATCCTAATTATACAGAATGCCTAATGCAACACATGCAAAAATGCAACTATAGCAGGCTCGGCTATTCTAAACATGGCATATGGAATGCTACAGCTAACATGTATTCAACTCGGGAATTGAAATACAAATACAGTAGTATGATGCGCCGAGCCCGGTGCATGCAAACAGATGAATGAATGCAAACATGCTATCATACTGTATGCTAATTGAAACATGCCCTAATCTAAACCATCATAAGCTGGTAAATAAAATGGAAGAAAGATGTGGGGTTAGAAGACATACATCACACTCACACACTTATTACAACATTGCCCTCGCTCGGAGGGTCCGAAAGAATAATATACAGTCCCGAATAAATACAGTCCGAATAAAATACAAAACCCTAATTAATTAACAAATTTAACTAGGAAAGCCATAATTGGCGTGCAAGCCAGGGACCGCCCTCGACTCTATTTCGGATGATGGATGATGCATGTTTGAACTGCTTTGACATTGAAATCCACTGCGATGCCCCAATTAGCCTCTGTTTGTAATTGTTCTTGGAAAGCGCGCCAAGCTCCGAAAGGTTGCTGATTTCTTGATTTGCTGAACAGAGAGCAGGAAAGGGCATGGCAATGTCTTTTTACATATGTATGCATGTCTCGGTCCTCGTGCCACAAATCACGCATCTCAATGCATGATGGCTGAGGAGTCGAATTGCACGACTCAATATGAAAATGAATGCACATGAAAACAAAACAACACCTAAACTCCATCATGGGTAATCCGGAGTGTCGGCGACTGGAGAATTGAGACACGTTCCGTCACTCGGAGTACGAAACGTACCTCGTTTCCCGTGCTCGGGCTAACTCCTATCCCAAACACAATGCAATATGCATGACATGCATGAATGCAACTAAGATACAACCTAACATGCACAATGCTATGAAATGGCATACCGATGCACGAGGTAACATGGCATACATAATGCGTTAACATACAACCTAGCATACACAATGCTATGAAATGAATGGCATACACAATGCCTAATGGACTTTACACCACACAAGTGGACCTCAGCCACACTCACATAAGAGGCCATTAGATGAAAATGAGACACTCGAGATGCGTGCACATGTGCACGTGAACCGAGGACCGAACCTAAGGCACAAATGTCACTCTACCAAAGCATGGCAAGGCATGGAATATGGCTACAAACATGCAAATTTCAGTACTAAAATATGATGCTAAACAGCTCCGAAACATGGCAATATGGCACCCCATGCATGAAATGAACCCCGAAACACAAGACAGGCATATGGAATGACTTATAGCTATACAAGAATGCATTATTTGAACATGAAGCATGAAGACAGAGTCAAGGCAGTCCCAAAACAATGAACTTTTCCAGTTTAAAGTATGGCCAAAAGTGCTAGCAAGAATGGCTTAAAATAGCATCAAATTTGACCAACAAACATGGTTTACATGGCAAGTGTAAGATGCATATGGAATCTGACCAAACCATCAAAAATCAGTGAATAAATCATGTGAAAATAGGCCCCAATAACCACTGATATGCAACCATGGCATGCCAAATGATGAGTTGCTTTGGAGGGCACACAAAGGGGTTATTAAGCACATACAAGATGGACATGTGGCAGCCCCAAACCAACTTTGAAAATCAATATGGTAGTCTCAAAACTCACCAAATTGGCCCCAAAATGTGACTAAGAAGCATGCAAGATGGGGTCGCTTTGGAAGGCCAAAATGACCACCAAACAAGTCAAGGTGGAGGGGGTCACCCCCCTCTAATTTGGAGGCTCAAACAGCATCCAAGCCACTGAAAATCCACTGGATTTCAGTGGCTAGAAGGCCAAATGAAGCATGCAACAATAGCTAGGATATAAAGCTCAAAATAGGAGGCAACCAAGCATACAAGATAGCATATGACCTCAAACAAGAATGGAACCTTAATAAAGCATGAAGATACTGTCAAAACAAGCCTTTTTCCAGTTTACAACAAGTCTAAAAAATGAACACAAATAAGGCTAAACTATCATGCAAAAATGGCCCTAAAAGAAAGAATAGAGGCAAGGGACAGCAGCCGGACCCAAATGGCAAAGAGCCCTTCAACAAAGTTGAAGAGAGGCTCAAAAAAAGACACTTCATAGCTTACATCAAGCCACAAAAACAAACACAAGTAGGCCTAAACTATTATGCAAGAAAAAGGCCAAAAGATGGACAAAGAAGCAAGTGATAGCTGCTGGCCTCAAACAGAGGAGAGCTCTTCAACAATATTAAAGAGGGGCTCAAAACAATCCACTTTACAGTTTATGCCAAGTCCAAAACAGCTCACAAATAAGCCTAAAATACTATGCAAAAATAGGCCTAAAAGAGAGTTTAAACAAAAAAAACACACAGGCAAAAAGGAAGCCTCAACAGGGAAATACCCTTAATCAAACATGAAAAGGAGGTAAAAATATGACTATTTCCAGTTAGGGTCGGAGCCTAAAAATATAAGCATAAGGAGCTAAGAAAGCATGCAAAAAAAGAAAAAGGGAAAAAGAGAGAAATGGACTCACCCTTGAAGACCAATGGACCAGCAGCCTTTGGACCAAGTTTGGGAGCTCTTCACCTCTGGAAAACAGCCCCAAGTTGTTGGAAAGGAGGATGGAGTGGTTGCTATGTGGTGGTGTAGAAATGATCCAAGAACAAAAGGGTTTGGAGGCTTGGAATAGAGAGAGAGAGGGATGGAATGCAAGAGCCTCAACACAAATTTTTTAACCCTTAAACTGAAGGGGAGGGTTGGTTTTATAGGCAAAGGTGTGGAGAAAAAGGGGGGGAGATTCAAATTTAAATTTCCCCCCCCAAAAGTTGACCCTCGGGCATAGGCCTAGAGGAAAACAAATTGCACATCTAGAACACACTTGGGGAGGGGGTCATGGCCGGCCAGCTCAAAAGGGCAAAAAAGGTCATCCAACTAGGTAAGTGGCCGGCCTGCTACTTTTGAGGAAAAAAAATGGGTCTGCCGGAAGAGGGTGGCTATCCAGTGATAGGGAAGTCCAATGGTGGCCGTTCAAGTATCCAAAATTGAAGCCCCGAAGTTAGCTTTCCAATGGCGCAAACCTTGCATTAAAATTCCCATGTGGAAAAAGTTTATGCCCTTTTTGTGAAGCGCGCAGATTTCGGTCCAACCGGAGTAATGCCCTACTTCAATCAACTATATCCTCCCCCGTCCGGAATTGGATTTGGGAGATTCTTGAGTGCAAAATGAAGCCCCGGATGTCTTATTCCAACGGTGGTGGCCTCATAGCTTGATTCCAAGTATACAAATGAATAGGCCCGATCCGGCGAGGGCTGTTCGACTCTTTCTTAACGGTTCATGCCCATTTTCTCCCCCAACTGGATTTCTTCCCTCTTTTCCTCTTTTCCTCTTTTCTTCAACTCCAAACCCCTAAGTAAGGTGTTTTGAAAGATTTTTCAAAGATTTCATCTCTCTTTCATTCATTTCCACTTTGTCCTTGCTCGATTTACCGAAAAGCGCAACATTTAATAAAATGCGAGCCTCGGAACATCGTAAAAACTTTATTTCAAAAACGTTTTGAAAGAGAGGGTTTTAAGACTAAAATCTTTTGATCAAGATCGTTTTGGTCCAAAAAAAAGGGGTATGAAGTTGAGATTTGACTCTCTCTCCTTACCGAAGAAATTGAACCTTTGCACTGCACAACTTCCAAAACCATCAGTCGCGTCCAAGTCTTAAAGGTGGTCAAAAATGGGGTGTCTACAATATGATATAATTTTACAATCTTCCATTAATAAACAAAATACATGTTACATTTTGATCAAAAGGCTTCTCAAGCCGACATGTGCGAAGTACAATGAATAAGAGTCAAGAAGCATAATTTTCAAGATTGCCGACGTAAAACAAGTTAAGCCGACATAACATGAACCCAAAACAAGCTTGCAAATACACATCTAGGCGTCGCCGCCATCCTGCTCATCACCTACATATATATATATAGAGGGTGAGCTTGGATACTCAGTGAATGGTACAGGTAATAAAGGTTTTGCATGAATAATAGCCGAAGTCCTTTCAAAACAAAACATGTCAAAGCTCTACAAATCAAGGGATGAACCGTATTCATCTAGCAAATTTCCAGAACTCCAAAAGATGCTTACTAACATCAACATATTACAAAATGATGATATCTCGGCCAAACAAACCCACGCGGTAAACCGTCAGTGGCAAAACAAGGGACTGAACGATCCGTAATCGGTTAGTCAACCCACCCGCACAAGGCTGTCGGTGGCAA
Organism: Camellia japonica; assembly: GCA_030407325.1. Lineage (NCBI taxonomy): Eukaryota > Viridiplantae > Streptophyta > Magnoliopsida > Ericales > Theaceae > Camellia > Camellia japonica. Next base: position 93,689,992 of record JAPPVO010000013.1, on the reverse strand, counting down.
GGGAGATATCTCGAACAAGAGTGCTACAAAAGTTTAGAGTCCTCTAGCACAAGGGACTTGTACTGCGAAAGTTTAGAGTCCTCCAGCACAAGGGACTTCTCAAGGATGTCATCAAAATAAAGCTTATACTTGATATATCAAAATAGGGATAATCATTCATGCTTGACAAATACTTTTATCAAAACGAAGCAAAGCAAGATTTATCAAAACATTATAACATAGTTTTATTAAAAAATACCACTCACATATCTCTTCGGGTGTAGGCTCGAGGCAAAGATCAAGACCTACAATCACATTGCAAATACTACTGAAGGTGCTTCAAGTAGACAAAAAGAGATGCTCAAGGATGGATATGAAATGCATCTACAAAACAAACTGTACATGAATGTAATGATCCCGGCATTCTATTCCAAAACTAAGTCAAGGCAAAGCAGAACATGCTGGGGTTAAGACACTGTTTTTTATCTCGGGAAAACACACTGGGTACCTACCCAGTCTTGGCCGAGGTCCCACACCTTTTCGCCGAGGTGTGGTTCCGATGGCCACATTCAAAAGCGAAGTCGGGAGAAAATCTGGGTTTCCCTTCGAAGAACATGAAGAACATGAACATGAAGAACATCAAGAATATGCATACTTAAATCACAACTTGTTATTCCAAAACCTGAGATTTCATGCTATGAGTTCGAAAACATGGACCTGGGTACCCATACAAGAAGATCATATGAAAACAAACACAAAAACATGGTTCTTGCTACCAACTTTCAGATCAAAACAAGACTTTGTATCAAGAACATATGAACACTACTTTCTCTTTCTAAAACCAACTTTAAATCAATGCATGGCATGCAGAACAGATTCAATCGTGCAATGCAGCTAGATGATCAATAAGAGCAACAAGAGTAGGTTAAGATTCTAACCTCAAATCACGAATCTAATGGCTCAAATACCAAAGATCAAGCTTGGGAGTCTACTCCTCTCTCAAAAACTTCCTCCTAGAGCTTTTCTCTCTTCAAGGCAAGATTTGATACAAAATGATATGTTTCTAGGTCTGTCGGCTGACTTAACCCTCAGCTCGGACACGTGGCGCTACCGGATTGGGTGACCTCAAAAAGGTGACTGATAGACAAGACAAGACTATGACAAAGTGTGTTCAACAAGCTAGGCGGCGAGAGCACTCCGGCAGTGGTGATCTCAGCTAAGGACAAAGCTTCGGCAAGTGGGGTGACAAAGACATCGGCTTGGAAGGACAACTCTTGACTAAGCTGTGCCACACCTTGGCCTAGATGTGCCACACCTCGGTCTAGGTCATACCAATCCAGGAACAAAATCACTTAGTGCAAGGGTAAACATCTCGGCCTAGATGATACACATCTCGGCCATGGTGGTGCACACCTCGGCCTAGATAATGACATCTCGGCCAATATGCTAGGGTGGAGATAGAGGTCAACCAAAGTGGTTCCAAGTTAGTTCTAGGTGCAAGGCTCAAAGGTGAACTAGGCTAAGATGACCTCGGCTACACACCAAACAAGGAACAAAACCATGCAAGCAACACTTAAGCAAAACGAGACAAGACAAGATTTGCAATTACTACATAACAAGATAAGACCATACATGAATGTATGCAAGCATGAGTAAGTCAAAGTGAGGGTTGTTACATCAGTTCTTCCACCTAATGAGGGTTTTGCGGAAGAAGAGGTGTAAGAGGATCCATCTCGAAGGAAGGAGAGAACTGGGGGTTGTTTACGCAGTCAAGCCAGTCAGAAGAGCAAAATTTTGCCCTCTGGGCTAAGAATGACGAGTTGTACCTTTGTGCTTCCTCTGGACGACGAGTGGCTTGCACAATCTTCGTAGGCATGGAGGACATGTACCATGCTATGAGTAAATTGTCTTCCAAACTGTGTCGGCGATCGATGGATACATATGGGTAAACCATCGAGTTCCGAACGAAAGGAGGGAAAGATGGAAGATTAACAAATTCGACGAAGTGATGATTAATGCGCTCTCTCAGCTTGGATTCCTCAGGTTATGGCCAGCCTCCCCAGCTAGAAGTCTTAGAAGAAGAGGAAAAAGTTGCAGCCTCATCCCACGCAGAAGGTTTTGGGTTAGAAGAAGAGCTTCCAATATCCATGTTTGCGAAGTTTTGGGCTAGAGAATTATGAACAATAGGTTCGTAATCTAAAGATCGATAGTTTGCAAAAGCTTCCATGACTTGAATATAGAGAGATGGATAGGAGTGACTAATAAATGCATGAAAATTCTTTCGAGAGCAAATATTATTATCTGACAACTCCTCATATGCTCGATCTATGTCAAAACAAGTTTGTTTGGCCATGCGAGCTGTATCAAACCTTTCGAATGCTCAGATAATGGGAAATGTTCAAGGTGTAGAAAAGAATTTAATGCATGCGGTTGCAGTTCTAAGAAGATGTAAAACTCATGCACGTCTTAGGACGTGGGTGTAGACACCCCATTTTTGACCGACCGTAAGACTCAGACGTCACCGATTGAGCGCTCGGTGATGTTGCATACTGTGCTCGTTCAGAAGTCTTAGAGTCGCGGCCGTGCGCCCTGCCTCCGAACTTCCGAATCCTCTTTTGTGCCTTGTCTCGGTTTGCGAACCAGACTCGGTTTTCTCTGTTTTCTTTCCTGAAGGAAGGGAGTAGTCCTGTAGACTATTTCTCGGTGGCCGTGGGCTACTTTTCGTGGCCGTAGGCCATTTTGCCCATTTCGGAGCCCGGTTCCCGGTTTTCGGAGCCGTCAGGCCGTGTGCCTCGGTTTGGGACCGCCCAACCATCTCCGATTTCTCCGGTTTTTGGCAAGTGCCTCTATTTTATCATACCGAGGGACACTGTGGTCCCAGATACCCACTTCGTGGCTGAATGCCACTTTCGGTGCTTATAGCCGGTTTTCGGGCCCCGAACCTCGCGGTTTGGCCCCCGCGCATTCATTTCGCATCGATTTCTGTTCATTCTTGGCAGGTGCCTCTGTTTTATCATACCGAGGGACACTGGGGTCCCAGATACCCATTTCGTGGCTGAACGCCACTTTCGGTGCTTACAGCCGGTTTTCGGGCCCCGAACCTCGCGGTTTGGCCCCCGAGCATTCATTTTGCATTAGTTTTTGTTCAATTTTGGCAGGTACCTCTGTTTTAGCACCAAGAAGATCACTGGAGGGTGGGAGGCCAGCAATTATCTCAGGTAACCAGTTATGCTCTTCCGGCGCCCGTTTTGCTCACTTCCGGGCTAATGTTGAACACCCTAGAGCCATTTTCTTCCAACCACAACCACATATTTGTGATGAGGGCACCTGGGAGGACACCAAAAAGTGGTGGTCGGCCAGTAATTGTGTTTTTCATTTTTGAGCCTCTCTTTCAAGTTCAATGTTGTGACTCCTGTTTCAGAGTTGCCAAATTCCAACCTTGGAACCTTGTTCTACACACCTGGGAGGACACCAAGGTATGGTGGTCGGCCAGCAATTCTTGACTTCATTTTTGGCCATGGCCGGCCGGCCAGGGGGAGTGGCTGGCCGACCAGTTGGGGTGGCCGGCCGGCCACCTTCAAGAAAGGTACCTGGCCGGCCTGCTTTCTCCTTTTGGACCCTTTACAGCTGTCCAGCTGTTTTTCAAAATATCCCTGTCCTCCGGGGGATATTTTGGGAGGGAAAGCTAGGGTGCATTTCCCTCCCCTTTTACACCCTTTTTGATCCATTTTAAGGGGCTGGCCTCCTTCTTCATGAGGGTTACAACATTTGATCTCAAGAACCCTTAGCCATTTGCCTCCATTTTCATCCTCAAAAGCTTCAAAAACCTTCAAGTCTCTAGCCCACTTGTTCATCAACCCTAAGCCTCACCATCACCACCTCCATTTCAGCAGCAAAGGAGTGTTTTCCAGAGGCTAAGAAGCAACAAATTCAAGCCAAGAAGCAACAAAAGACTTGTATTCAAGGGTAAGCCTCTAATTCCCTTTTTCTTGCACAATTTTGCTTCAATTCTTTACCCTTCTTGCTCACTGTTTTGGGCTCCGACCCCTACTGATTTTAGGCTTATTTTGAGCCCCTCTACAACATTGTAGAAGGGCTCAACCTTGTTTGGTACTTCTATCATGCTCTTCCTTCAATATCACTCTTTATGCTAATATTTTGCATGCTTTGTTTGGATTATGAGTGATCCATTTTCGAGCCTGATATAAACTGTGAGTGGGCTTATTTTGAGCCCCTCTTTAACATTGAAGAAGGGCTCAACCATGTTTGGTGGTTCTATCATGCACTTGCTTTGTAATTCTTTCAATTTACCGTAAAATTGCATGGTTTCTTTAGCCTATTTGAAGTCTGATTTTGAGCATTCCATTAACTGAGATTGAGCTTATTTTGTATCCCTATACATTATTGTAGAAGGGATCAACTTGGTTTGGGGTCTCCATGTTACACTTGCCTTTATATCTCTCTTTGACCCCACTTTGCATGCCTTTTTAAGCTTATCTAGCTTCTGATTTCAGCCTTCATCAGGCTAGGAAAGAGCCTTTTTTTGGCATTCTTGTCATGTTTTGTTAAGGGTTCAAGGTTGTTTGGTGCATGATTTTGGTACTTCATGTAATACCATCTTTGATTCCGTAAAATTGCATGTTTTTGTTAGGCTTGCTTAGCTTCTGTTTTGAGTCTTAATCAGGCTTAGAAAGTGTCTTAAAATGACCTATTCTTCATGTTTTGTCAAGGGTCCAAAGTTGTTTGGTGTATGCTTTTGGTACCTCATGTTATAGCCTTTGTTGGCTCATTATTTTGCATGCTATGTTTAGCCTATCTACCTACTGAATTGGGGGATGTTATCTCTTATAAATGTGCATATTTTTGGTCCCTCTTTAATGTTGTAGAACTGTTTTTTTCGGTTTGAGCATTGTATATACTACTTGCTTTGTAATTCCCCTCTTTTTCCCCATTTTTGCATGCTAATTTTGCCATACTTGTGGTTGTTGTTTAGCCTTGCTTTGTACTAAAAAAAATGTTATTTTAGGGGCTGACTTGCTACTGTTTTACATGTCATGTGTCAATTATGCATGTTTAGTAGGGCTGTAGGGCATTTCGGGTGCATTACATCGCATTTCGGGCATCGGGTGTAATTTTGTCATAATTCGGGGGCTATTTGTGCATCATTTTAGCTGCTGAAATTGGCATTTTCCATATGCCATATGTCACATCTCATTCGCATGTCATTTCTGTGCCTTAGGGCCATGCCTCGGTTTGCGTGCCGTGTGCACGCATTTCGAGGCACTTCATTTTTTTGTCTCTCGGCAACTTATGTGAGTGCGGCTGAGGCCCTCTCATGTTAGTGTAAGCCCAATTTGCATTCCGTATGTCATTTGCATTGCGTATGCCACCGCCTCGGTTTGCGTGCCCGTGGGCACGCATTTCGAGGCAGCTCATTTTCATCTTACGGCCTCTTATGTGAGTGTGGTTGAGGCTCACTCATGTTGGTATAAGTCCATTCTGCATTCCGTATGCTATTTTAGATCTGTTGCATTCCGTACGCCATTTTCTCGGTTTGCGTGCCCGTGGGCACGCATTTCGAGACATCTCATTTTAGTCTCATTGTCTATCATATTCCATGTTATTTCATGTCTTAGGATCATCGCCTCGATTTGCGTGCCCGCGTGCACGCATTTCGAGGCATCCCATTTTCATAGCATTGTGTATGTTAGGATTGTATCTTAGTTGCATTTCATGCATATCATGCATATTGCATCGTGTTCGGGATAGGAGTTAGCCCGGGCACGGGAAACGAGGCACGTTTCGTACTCCGAGTGACGGAACGAGTCTCAATTCCCAAGTCACCGACACTCCGGATTACCCATGATGGAGTTAGGTTTTGTTGTAGCATTCATCTGCATTACACCCTATATTGAGTTGTGCAATTCGATTCCTCGGCCATCATGCATCGTTATGCGTGATTGATGGCACGAGGATCGAGACATGCATATATTTGTGAAATACATTGCTATGCTCTTTTCCTGCTCTCTGTTGCAGCAAAATAAGGAATCAGCAACTCTTCGGAGTCCAGCGCGCATTTCGAGAAAAATTGCAAACAGAGGCTAAATTGGGCATCCTAGTGGATTTCCGCGCAACGCAGTCCAGCATACATCATTCATCAGAAGCAAGGCAGCCCCTGGCTTGCATGCCAGTTTACAGTTTTCTTAGTTTAGTCTGTTAATTAGTTAGGAATCTGTATCTATTCGGACTGTATTATTCTTTTATTTCGGACTGTATTATTATTTATTCGGACCCTCTGCGCGAGGGCAAAACTGTAATAAGTGTGGGTGAGTGTGATGTATGTCTTCCAACCCCCATTTCTTTCTCCTTTTATTTACCCGCTTACGATGGTTAGATATAGGGCATATTTCAATTAGCATACAGTATGATAGGTTTGCATCATTCATCTGTTTTGCACGCACCAGGCTCGGCGCATCATACAAACTGCATTTGTATTTCAATTCCAAATTGAATACGTGTTAGTTGTAGCATTTCATATGCCATTTTAGAATAGCCGAGCCTGCTATAGTTGCATTTTTGCATGTGTTGCATTAGGCATTTCTGTATAACTAGGATCATGCATTGATTTCTAATTAGTTTCTGTTTTGGCTCGGAGTACTTGGTGAGTTTTATGCTTTAGCATCCTTGCACGCGTGTGAGTGCTGCCATGAATAGCATGCTTGCCATGAGGTTATGTGCTTATGTGATATAACTGCCTTGAATGCCTGTGGGTGGAGGTTGGGTTACTTGAATTGGGACAATGCGTTGACTGTTTGTTTTAAGCCCACTAGATAGTGGCAAAATCATGTTTTCTAATCCCACCTGAGGGTGGCAAATCCACGTCTTAGCCTACCTGCGGGTAGCACCATCAAACCATTTTCAAACAAACAAACATGAAATGTTTTGTTCCAATTCAGGCGATTCAGTCTATACTTGTTTGCTGCAAGCATCACATAGTAACCTAGGCTAATAACCGGGATAAGAGCATACAATGTTTTCAAAAACAGATATCATGGTTAGTAGAGGCCGGTCTTTGACCGGGCGCGGGGGTGCTCACGATGTGACCTCCCCAATCGTACCCAAGTTCCCGAGCCAACTTTGGTGATGACGGACACGTGGCCTTTGGCACGAGTCAGGGTTTCCTAAATTTCCCATTTAAAAAACATTTAGGTGGCGACTCTGTATCTGGCAAAGCAGTCCATGTTTGGCACTTCTTTCAAAAAATATGTTTTCAAAACGATTTGCCGGATTTGGACTCTTTGGTTCAAGATTAAGAACCGTGACATTTGAGTCCTTGAACTGTAGTGACCCCAATATGAACAGAACGGGACTTAACCCTCCCGGGGCGTTCGGGGACGTCTACAGTTTCTGGCGACTCTGCTGGAGATTTAGAGAACTTGACTCGAACTCGTGATATCTGGTTTTGACTACATTTGTGTGTTTCTTTGCATTGCATTTGCATTGGTGCGCCTAGGACACCGTGTTTGCCATATGCCATTCCCGAACGATTTGCCGGAGGCTTGTCTTGTCAAGTCATGTCCGTAAGGCTGATCGGCTCTGGGCTCTGACAGCATGGGAACACAAACCCCGGTTTTACCGGGGCACCCTTTTTGACCATTCGACCTAGTGCATATTCGGATCCATAGTGACCATTCCAAACTAGGACAGGTTGCTTACCCGTTTATAGGTTGTTTGAAACCGCTGCGTGCGTAGTGAAACCCTAGTTCCTGACAAAATAGGACAGGGAAACCCTACCCCAACATAGGGGTGTTTTGGCTCTCACTTATCTGTTATGTGCTTGTTAGAGTGCGTCTCTACAGGGAATGCATGTATCAGTTGAGTTTGGGCATCAGGCCTATGGGCATCAGTCAGTATCTGAGAATCAGTTGTCTGCGGATATCCGATTCAGTTTTGGGGAACAGTGAAATGGGAACAAGTAATCAGTGTTTGAGGACAGTGTAGTTCCAGCTTATCAAACTGCGTGTTGTATGCCCGACTGTGTGTTGTGTGTACTTAATTTAAGCTGTTATGCTGCCCGTTTTTCTGGTTATTTATTTCCTTTTGCTTTATTATCTTTTTTGTTAGGGCAGTTTGTAGCACAATTGCTTCCGAACCAGTAGATACTCCCCAAGCACTCTGGACACGAGGTCGCCGACTCAACCGATCCGAGGATCTCGTTGACGGACATCCAGTGTTTCACTCTCTACCCCCAGTTGCTAGAAGAAAGCCAAGGAGGCGTAGTGTGTCAGAGCAGGGACTACCAGTACAGAGGGCTACTTTGACAGTGAACAGCCAGGCTGAGATTTCTGTGTCTGCTATAGAAGTACATTTACCGGGCATCCAGATGGAACAGCAGAATACATCAGTGGTAGAGGCGATGATGCGCCAGATGCAAGAGAGCATGAGGCAGATGCAAGATGATGCTACCCGCCAAGCGGACTTTTCTAAACAGCAGGCCGCTGTCATGGCCCAGCAGTCAGAACTGATTACCAGATTACAACAGCAGAATGCAGCCTCTGCTTCAAACCAGGTTCCTCCTCCACCAGCGGCTCCGCTGCCCGAGCAGGCACCTATGGGTCAGAACACCTTGCCGAATCCTCTAAACCTTCAGAATGCCCCTCCAAATCTTCAGAATACCCAGAACACCCAGAATACCCTCCCAAATCCACAGAATGTTCTGCCAAACTTCCAAAACACTCAGGAGGACACGAGTCTTCCAAGGGGGCTCCGCCCCCGCTTCCGCCGCAACTGTCCAAGAACCTTACACCTAATCACCCGGACTCTCCATTTGAGTTCGAGGTAGACCAGACAGCTCTGAAAGTGAGCGAATTGGAAAAGCTCTTCAAGAAATCACAGGGGGTGAAGGCCATCCCAGACATTGAAGACGGCTACACTGACGTGGCCGTGACACTGCTGGACAGATTTAAGATGCCGCAGATTGACCGTTTTGATGGGTCTGGAGATCCTATGGTCCATCTCCGACTATTTTCCGACATCTTAAGGCCGATGGGCTTAACCCGATCACAGAAGCTTTCTTTGTTCGGTAGAACTTTGTCGGGGGTTGCGGCTATCTGGTACGCAAAATTGGAAGATGATGTGAAGAGAAATTGGGATGAGCTAGCCGAGGCCTTCGTTGCACAATATTCATATAATACTCAGATCGAGATTACAACGCGTGATCTCGAAACGACGAGGCAGGAACAAAAAGAGACTTTCTCTGATTTTGTAACTCGGTGGAGAGCAAAGGCATCGATGATGACCTTAAGGCCAACTGATAAAGATCAAATCCGGATGATTGTGCGCAATCTCCAACCTAAGTTAATGCAGAAAATGATCGTACTCCCTTTCCCCACCTTTTCAGATTTACACGAAATGGGGGTACAGATCGAAGATGCGATGAAGCAAGGATTGATCGATCAGGATCGGGAGCAGCCCCGAAGAACGTTCAACCGTAATAACAATGCGGGCCCGAGTGGCTCTGCCAATACAAGGACTCCAGAGGTCGGTATGGTCACCACCACTCCCCCTCCCCAACCAAGGCCCGCAGCGGCCACACCTTTTTCTGATGCATCTGGGAGCAGTAACCAAGCCTCAAGATACCAATCCAGAGGCCAACGAACCTTCTCCCCACTATATATGCCTTTGTCTAAAGTCCTCGGGGTTCTAGTCAGAAAGGGGCATCTGAAACCCCTGGAACCGAGGCCCCCACCAAACCCACTCCCCCATTCCCACAACCCAGCCAAATACTGCACATACCACCAGCAGCATGGTCATGACACAGACCAGTGTTACCGGCTGCGTCATGAGATTCAGGACCTCATTGACAAAAATATCATTCTACCCCCCGAGAGACCCAACGTCACAACCAACCCACTCCCCAAACATAACCAAGATCCACCACCCAAAAGAGTCAATCTCATCCAAACTGGGGTCGTGTCTTACGATCCCAGTATCTATATTACTCCCTCTCACCTACCCAAGCCGGAGGTGATCCTTCCTGACTGCACTGACTTGTGCATGATGGACATCTCCACGACCCAATCTGAGCCAAAGGTGGTGACCACCGAAAATGGAATGGGGCAGGCTTCCGAGGAGAGCAAAACTGTTGAGTCTGGGCTGGAACAGTCTGGGAATCTAGCTGGAAGAGCTTACGATCCTAGTGAATGTATTTTGTCAATGGACCAGCCTAAGCTGAGTGTGGGGTTGCCAGAGAAGACAGAACTGTGCATGATCCGGGGGGACAGACCTGAACAAGGGGTAGATGATCTGACTACAATGGAACAGGATTTCGCCAACCTCCAATGTTTCAACGACCATGAATCAGCGGATGCAACTATCAACTGGTTTGAATACGGGGAGTCAGCGGAAGTTACTGGGTGGTTAGATGACCAGCCAGACATCGTGGAATTTCAATCAGAGCAAGGCCCGGCAGGGGCAGAGGTATCAATAATGGCCGGAAGGGCCGAGAGTCAGATTGAATTGCCGGAGAGCGCCGGTACGAAGAATTTCGCTCAGGAGCAAGACATTTTGAAAACCGAACAATTGACACTGGAAGAACGAGAAAAGAAATGGGATTCTGAGAGAGCCCGAAAAGCTAAGAAGCATGAGGAAGTTGAAAGTGCTGCAAGCACGAGGGCAGGACATGCTGTGAGTATGTGGAAGGAAAATGCTGAGAGTGCAAACATGCCTGAACCAGATAGGTGTCTGTTGAATGCTAGTGGGATGTGGTGGGAAGACGATGACTTATGTCTTGCCCCAACAGATGAAGATCGGGCAGGTGCTCAACCGGACGATACTTGGTACCACCTCGATGAGGTGGACCATATGACCAGGAGCGGGCGGTACTTTCAACCCCCACACCTTGACCAACCCGAGGCATCTGGAAAAGATAAAGAGGCAGAGAAACAGAGAGAGAAGCAAATGAAGAAGAGGCTGTACTGAGACAGTTAAAGAAAATACAAGCAGACATCTCCATCTGGGGACTGCTTATGGCTTCAAGGTACACAGACATGCTGTCCTCTCTGCTATGGACAAAGCCAAACTTTCCATCGATACTACACCAGAGCAGCTGGTCGGGCTGGTCTTTCCGGGAGGGGGTTCCCCGGCATTAACCTTCTCAGATAAGGAATTGCCGCCTGAAGGCGTGAATCATAACAAACCTCTACATCTCTGTGAGTGTAGAGACAAGTGGATACCGGTGGTACTTGTTGATACCGGATCTGCTATTAATGTCTGCCCAGTCAAACGGTAATGCAATCGGGTTAAAGCCCGCGGACTTCACGCCAACAACTCAGGTGATCAAGGCTTATGACAATACGAGTAGGGAAGTGATGGGGATTGTCAAGATTCAAACCAAGGTTGGTCCAGGACAACACGACGTCGAATTTCACGTCTTGGACGTTCCCGCAACCTTCAACTTACTCTTGGGGCGGCCGTGGCTGCACCAGTAAAGCAGTCAGTCTCCTCAACTCTACATCAGATGGTGAAATACCCCTATGGAAAGGGAGTAGCCACTGTATTTGGGAACTCGTCAATCCATCCCCCTCCGGAGGTATCTACGCCGGTCCTGGAAATTGAGCATGGCACAGAAGATGTCTTCTTATCAGGATTCACTTTGGCTGAGGCCCGGGTAGTACAGAACATTATGGCTGTGAATGAAGGTGTGTACGTTAGTGCCCAATCAGTCTACCTCATGAACAAGCTACAACATATTCCCGGGATGGGATTAGGAAAGAGCGGCAGGAAAGGGGTCGCAGCGTTGGCCGAAGTGCCACACAATCCGCATACCTTTGGACTGGGTTATCTGCCCACCAAAGAAGACTGGGTGGAAAGGAAAGAAATGGCCGGCAGAGCCAGAGCGAAGCAGGCTGGGAAGCCTTTTGACCTAATACACAGGCCCATTCAGGGTACCCTGAACGGACGCTTCGTCCGGGAGGGGGAGGATTTTCCATTCTGCGGCTTCCCAGAGCCATGGATAAACGCGGAGAAGAAGCGCGTCCCAGGCTTCGAGATTTTCTTTGATTTGCAACTATCCAGGGATGACGTTGCCACCGAGCAGACAGACCCAACAACTGAGGTTGAGCAGAAAGGCAGGGGATCCTGAGGGCACATATTTTGAAATGGGGGTAGCACTGGCATGTCTCCTCTCTGATATCTCCGATCGGCCAAGAGTGCTTGGGGGATAACTTCGTGGTTTCATGATTGGGGATGAAACGGCTGCGTGCCAACCAGCAGCTATCTTGGATGCATCAATCGCACCCTCTCTCACTTGGCAGTACGAAAGGGATTTTTGTCCAGCAGTTCCGGGTCAGGTAGTGAGCCGGATCTGATTCCACCGAGTCCTGTGAGTCGGAATCAGATTCCAGCTCGACTGAGTCTGAGTCTGGTACTCCTGGGGATGTTAACCCGGATGCCACGGTCCTGTCCAGGTCGTCTTTTTCCTTTTCTTTTGAGTCTGTTGTAACAGAAGAACTGGACGATTTTGATGAACTTAATGAGAATGAGGTGAATGTGGTTTCCGAGTATTTCTCTGTGCCTCTGATTTATTGCATTAATTCAGACTTTCAAAACTTTGATGAAAACGACGAGGGCGAAGTTCCTCCGGTTTTACAACGTTTAATTGAGCAAGAGCAAGAGAGATTTGTTAAGCCATTAATGGATGAAATCACTACCATGAACATTGGTACTGAGGAGGACCCGCGGCTGGTCCAGATCGGGTCCACGTTGTCTTCGGAGGAACGCGAGCGCTTAGTCGCTTAATTAATTAAGATTTCAAAGATGTTTTCCTCGCGTGGTCCTACGAAGACATGCCTGGAATCGATCCTGAGATTGTACAGCAGCACGGATCCCCCTTGACCCCGAGGCCCGACCTGTCAAGCAGAACTCAGAAGGATCCGCCCGGACTGGGCTCTCAAGATTAAAGAAGAGGTCACCAAGCAAATTGACGCAGGCTTCCTGCTGGTATCAGAGTATCCGACTTGGTTGGCCAACATTGTTCCGGTGCCAAAGAAAGATGGCAGGGTCCGGGTGTGTGTAGATTTCAGGGATTTGAACAGAGCTAGTCCGAAGGACGACTTTCCCCTACCGCACATCGATGAGCTGGTGGACTTCACAGCAGGGCATGCATTGCTCTCATTTATGGATGGCTTCTCAGGGTACAACCAGATAGTGATGGCACCCGAAGACAGAGAAAAGACTGCATTCACCACCCCGTGGGGGACATACTGTTACCGGGTAATGCCGTTTGGGTTGAAGAACGCTGGAGCTACTTATCAACGGGCCGCGACCACAATACTACATGATATGATCCACAAAGAGGTTGAGGTGTACGTGGACGACATGATTGTCAAATCCAAAGAAAGGAGGGCCACTACAACCGCCTTGCACAAGTTTTTTTCAAAGGATCAGGGAATTCCGGTTACGACTAAACCCTCAGAAATGTACATTCGGTGTTACAGCGGGGAAAATGCTGGGGTTTCTGGGGTTTCTGATCCAATAGCATCGAGGTCGATCCTTCCAAAATCAAGGCCATCTTAGAAATGCCACCACCAAGGACTGAAAAGGAGGTGCGAGGCTTTCTGGGTAAAGTGCAATTCATAAGACGGTTTATCTCAAAAGTAACCTTGACTTGTGAACCACTTTTTGGTCTCCTGAAGAAAGGCAAGAAATTCCAATGGGACGGCCGATGTTAAGCTGCATTTGAACAGATCAAAGAATATTTACAGAACCCGCCCGTACTGTCACCGCCAGAACCGGGGAAACCGTTGATTTTGTATCTGTCAGTAACTGAAACTACAATGGGCTGCATGCTTGCACAAGAATCAGAAGACAAGGTGGAGAGAGCCATCTACTATCTCAGCAAGAAGATGCTGGAGTACGAAACCCGCTACACTCCACTGGAAAAGG